>ONZH01014371.1:0-64159 GCA_900303285.1 Rhinella marina
GTTTGTGACTCTGGGAAGGGTCCAGAAAACAGTTCCTCAGAGTATGCCGGATCACATTCCAAATTTTCCTGGGAGGGGGCAGACTGGGGGGAAGGAGGTTGAGGTGGAGGAGCCAGAGCAGTGCCCCCTTGGGTAACGTGGGTGGACTGCGTGGAAGACTGACTGGTGGACAAATTACTTGAAGCATTGTCCGCAATCCACGACATCAGCTGTTCGCACTGTTGTGGTTTCAACAGTCCTCTACCAGATGTCCCTGTAAGTTGAGACATGAAGCTAGGGAGTGTAGCTCTGCGGCGTTCCCCTGCTCCCTCATCAGCAGGTACTGTCTCACCCTGCCCAGGACCACGGCCTCTGCCCCCTGCAGTAATTGAATGCCCTCGTCCTCGACCCTTAGCCCTGGGGTTCAACATTTTCTGTATATAAGTGTATTATATAAAAAAATAAAATAAATGGGCCTGCTGTACTGAAACCCACAAACTTGTTCAATCTGAACAAGAAAATATATACGGTAGGTGGATAAGTTAGAGCAAAATTACGTATGTTATTATGTACCGTGCAGTATGGAGCAATTACACTGAAACTATTAGATTAGGCAGACTTGGTCTGCTTAATTGCAACCCAGGCAAATGTCGCACAGAGATTTTTGTAATGTAGCTGTATATGTGAGAGCAAAGACCTTTTTTACTGACGTGACGTACAGAATGGGTCACCTGGACAGAAAATACGGATTGTGGTGACTGAACAGCTGAACTGTGACACACAGAATGGTTCCACACAGCTGTATGAAATGGATTTGTATCACTGAGATAAAACAACAAAAAAACTATTTTTTTATATATTTTTTTTAATATTTTTTTGTTATATATATATATATATTTTTTTTTAACGTGACGTGCAGAAACTATCAGAGAGCAAACTCAGCCCCTGCTGACTGTGGCTATTTTGACTGCAACCCAGACAAATGTCGCACAGAGATTTTTGTAATGTAGCTGTATCAGTGAAAGCAAAAGACCGTATTTGATTACGTGACGTACAGTATGGGTCACCTGGACAGAAAATACGGATTGTGGTGAGTGGACAGCTGAACTGTGACACACAGAATGGTTCCACACTGCTGTATGAAATGGATTTGTATCACTGAGATAAAACAATAAAAAAAAGGGTTATATATGGCGATAGCTGCACTACTAGTGCCAGCCAGCCCAGCCAGGAGACAAAAAAAAATGTCTTGTAGCCCTTACAAGGGCTGTTCAGTTCTTTTAAGATCACTCGTGCCTAACAGAGAACTAAATCCAGGCCCTAACACTCTCCCTGAAACGCAGCAGCTCTGTCCCTAATGACATCCAGACAGCATCTGAGCCGAGCACTGCGGGCAGTCACTAATATATTCCAGGGTCACCTGATCAGGCCAGCCAACGCCTGCTATCGACATGTAAGGGTCCCACGTGATGCTGGGTGTACTGCAGAGTCTCCTGGCTTGTAATTGGCTGAGTTTAGGCGCCTAAAATTCAAAATGCGGAAGATGCCATTTCCTGGAGCATGGCAAGATACTCGTCCGAGCAGCGATCACTTACGAGTACCATAATACTCGAACGAGCACCAAGCTCAGACGAGCATGTTCGCTCATCTCTAGTGAACACCATAATAGAAAAAAATAAAATTCCAAAATTGCTGTTTTTTAATCACCTCCCCCAAAAAATTGAATAAAAATTGATCAAAAGGTCATACATACTCAATAATGCTATCAATAAAAGCTGGTGACCGTATAAAACATTAGGGGCGTGGGCCTGCTGCCGAGCTGACCGTTTAAAACATTAGGGGTGAGGGCCTGCTGCTGAGCTGACCATCTAAAACATTAGTGGCGAGTGCCTGCTGCTGATCTGACCATCTAAAACATTAGGGGTAAGGGCCTGCTGCTGCACTGACCTTCTAAAACAATAGGGGCAAGGGTCTGCTGCTGAGCTGACTCTCTAAAACATTAGGAGCGGGTGCCCACTGTTGATCTGACCATCTAAAAAATTGAGGAGGTGAGGGCCTTCTGGTGACCCTCTAAAACATTATGGGCAAGGGCCTGCTGGTGACCCTCTAAAAAATTAGGGGTGCGGGCCTGCTGGTGACCCTCTTAAAAATTAGGGGTTAAGGCCCTGCTGGTGACCCTCTAAAACATTAAGGTCGAGGGCCTGCTGGTGACAATCTAAAAAATTAGTGGTGAGGGCCTGCTGGTGACCCTCTAAAAAATTAGGGGTGAGGGCCTGCTGGTGACCCTCTAAAACATTATGGGCGAGGGCCTGCTAGTGACCCTCTAAAAAATTAGGGGTGAGGGCCTGCTGGTGACCTTCTAAATAATTAGGGGTGGGGGCTTGCTGGTGACCCTCTAAAAAATTAGGGGTGAGGGCCTGCTGGTGACCCTCTTAAAAATTAGGGGTGAGGGCCTGCTGGTGACCTTCTAAATAATTAGGGGTGAGGGCTTGCTGGTGACCCTCTAAAAAATTAGGGGTGAGGGCCTGCTGGTGATGTTGGAGGAGATTTAACGCGATCTCCACCCTTTGTCCACCTCTGTCCTAATTAATGTACTGAGTGCATGCAGGAAGAAATACACCAGAATACAGGACTCAGGTATAAATCCTCTCTCAGTAAGAGTAGAAGCGCAATGACTTGCTTTATTAGGCACACAGTGGTTTTTGTATGTACATCAGAGGGGGCGTCCCCTGAGGCTCGTGGCATTGTTTCATTAGCTAAAATACAAAAACAAGAAAACAGATAACACTTGGCATCTGTGCAGTGTGCATTATTCTACAAACTTTGGTATGCAAACTATGTAAACATCTAGGTGCCAGCGCCATATTGTAATGGCTTCACATTAATATCATGTAATCCTCAACAGTACCCCCCTTTTGAAGCCATTTCAATTGGCTGGATACTATCCCTAATCTAAGTGGGTCCTACAATCTGTTCCATTGTACCTGTTGGTTGTTTCACCACTTTGGAGACAACCTATCCCTATTGGATAGGCTCCCTCTTAATGGACTTATAAAATGGGAAGTCAAATTCTTGCCTATCCCTAATACAGAATATATGGGGGCGCTGTTGAATGGTGGATGCTCAGTTGGGTTTCAGTCTTCAACTTCTCTATTATTGTGAACAAAAAACTATTAATACTGAACATCTTTGGGCAATACCATCCATGGGTCACTGGGCTGGAAGTATCGGACTTTAACAGCTTTATACCTGCATACAACTTCGGCCATAATCTTCTTTGCTGTGGTCTTGGCTGTGACCTTAGATACCGGTCATGCTTCTGGCCATCCTGAAAACAAGTCATCACACGTCTATGCATACTCATACACACCCACCTTGGGTAGTTGAATGTAGTCTGCAAGCGTTGAAACGGATACAAGGGGCAAAGTGTGTGTTTATGGGGTACCCTAACCACCTTGTTCGGGGCACAAATCATACATCCTTGAGTATATCTGGCTGCTACAGTGCTGAACCCTGGGGCGTACCATGCGCTATGTACTAAATTACACAGCATTTTTTGACTGGCGCGTCACTCTATGGGTTGCCTGTGTGATCGTGGGTTAGAGGGACCTGGGAAGGCAAAGTTTCACTTGGAACTGTATTAGACCTTTCTCCTTTGCAGTCCCCCCTACACCCACTGGTCCCTTTCCTCCTTCCCCACCTAGTTCTGTAAGGTCTTAAGAACTTTCAGGGAGACAGGAGGAATTATTTCAGGGACCTGAGCTGTTGCCACTAGGCAATTTGGAGGCAATTTTTGCCTTCGCCTCCTCTGTGTCTGTTTCACAGTGGCCTTTTGTTTTGTTTTTTTTGTTTTTTTTTATCACCGCGACTCAAGTTGGCAACATGAGGGCTTCCATCAGAGACCTCACCGCTTTCCCATTTTTGATGAGTTTACCTGAAGCGGTCAGGTAGTCTCTGGCTTTCCAAATGGGCCCATAGTCATGGGTAGAGATGAGCGAATCTATTTGCCACTTCGTAGATTTGTATCGAATCTTGGGATTTTTCAGCTGCGAAGCGAATCCGAATATTAGGTGATTCGCTTTGCTTTTGTACGCATTCGCTACGTAGTGTGTCCTATAAATTATACTCTATTCTACATATAATTTAGTTACTCTATACGCTGTCGCGTACAAATTCAATTCAGCGATGCAGACTTTTCCTTGATAGTTACTCTGTCTATACGCTTTTGCGTGCAAATTCAATTCAGTGATGCAGACTCCTCCCTGGTAGTTCCGCCCCTTTCTCCAGTGCGGGAGGATGACAAGGCAACTCAGGAAATTAAGTTGCGCATTCGTGCTCCTCACCCCTTTTTCCCCCTTTTCAGGTTATTTGGGGAGCCCCTTGAAAGAGGGTTTTTTAAGGAACCTTTGACGCTTTTTTTTTACCCATTTGGATTACAATTTTACCTATGTGGATTACAAATTGCGACTGAGTTTGGGACTCCAGTTCTATGACAAGCGTCAGAAGAAAAGAGACTTAAACGTGTCCGTGAGCATACTAGGTAGGTGATATTTAAAATTTTTATATTATACCTATAATAATGTATTTGCACTTTACCATATATATGTCTCGAATATTCGCTCTGCCTCTGAGGAGTGCACGCCATGGCCTCTCATCATTCGTGCCTGCGTATTACGTAATCGCTTAGACAATAGTACGCTGAGATTCGTAAGCTATTTGTTCGCTCATGCGTAGGTCTTCTAAGAAGTTGCGTACATTTTGTAAATGAACATTAGTTATTAGTGAGCGAATGTTCGCTAATCGCACATAATAACGTATATTTTGTACGCAAATACAACAAATCTATTCGTCGAATATACGAATTTTAGGAAAAGTTCGGCGAATGTACGGCGAACAATTTTTTGAATGATTCGCTCATCTCTAGTCATGGGCAATCCCAAAGGCATACCTGGAATCAGTGTAAATGCTGGCTGTTTTTCCCTCTGCATACCTGCAAGCCATCTCCAGAGTCTCCGGCTTCACTTCTTGGGCAGACATGTGTGGTGGTAAGGACTCTGCATTTTAGAGTGCCATGTTTAGTCACCACTGCCCAACCTGTGTAGTACCTGCCATCCTGGCCATACCTTGATCCATCCACAAAGAGCACATGATCTGAATTATCTAATGGTTGACTTACCACATGGTCAAAATCCCTCTTGTAACATCATCTGCAAACAGTCATGACAAACAGTAACTCTTCCCTCCCCCCTAGCTCCAGAGGCAACAGGGTGGCTGGATTCAAAGTATTACACCTTTGGACAGTAACATTGTCAGGCAACAAAATGGAACACTGCGATGTCAAATAGCGGGCATCAAAAATATTTTTGGGCTATACTTGTGTGAGGATAGATGTAATATCATAAGGAGCAGGCACTGTCACTTTGTGGCTCAGAACTACCTCAGAGCTTTTATCAAGCATGGCATGTACAGTCATGGCCAAAAGTTTTGAGAATGACACAAATATTATATTTTCACATGATCTGCTGCCCTCTGGTTTTTATGTGTGTTTGTCAGATGTTTTTATCACATACAGAAATATAATTGCAATCATATTATGAGTAACAAAAGCTTATATTGACAGTTAGAATGAGTTAATGCAGCAAGTCAATATTTGCAGTGTTGACCCTTCTTCTTCAGGACCTCTGCAATTCTCCCTGGCATGCTCTCAATCAACTTCTGGACCAAATCCTGACTGATAGCAGTCAGAATTTGTAGGTTTTTGTTTGTCCACCCGTCTCTTGATGATTGACCACAAGTTCTCAATGGGATTAAGATCTGGGGAGTTTCCAGGCCATGGACCCAAAATCTCTATGTTTTGTTCCCTGAGCCATTTAGTTATCACCTTTGCTTTATGGCAAGGTGTTCCATCATGCTGGAAAAGGCATCGTTGATCGCCAAACTGCTCTTGGACGGTTGGGAGAAGTTGCTCTCGGAGGACATTCTGGTACCATTCTTTATTCATGACTGTGTTTTTAGGCAAGACTGTGAGAGAGCCGATTCCTTTGGCTAAGAAGCAACCCCACACATGAATGGTTTCAGGATGCTTTACAGTTGGCATGAGACAAGACTGGTGGTAGCGCTCACCTCGTCTTCTCCAAATAAGCTGTTTTCCAGATGTCCCAAACAATCGAAAAGGGGATTCATCAGAAAAAATGACTTTACCCCAGTCCTCAGCAGTCCACTCCCTGTACCTTTTGCAGAATATCAGTCTGTCCCTGATGTTTTTTCTGGAGAGAAGTGGCTTCTTTGCTGCCCTCCTTGAGACCAGGCCTTGCTCCAAGAGTCTCCGCCTCACAGTGCGTGCAGATGCACTCACACCTGCCTGCTGCCATTCCTGAGCAAGCTCTGCACTGCTGGTAGCCCGATCCCGCAGCTGAAACACTTTTAAGAGACGGTTCTGGCGCTTGCTGGTCTTTCTTGGGCGCCCTGGAGCCTTTTTGGCAACAATGGAACCTCTCTCCTTGAAGTTCTTGATGATGCAAAAGATTGTTGACTGAGGTGCAATCTTTCTAGCTGCGATACTCTTCCCTGTTAGGCCATTTTTGTGCAGTGCAATGATGACTGCACGTGTTTCTTTAGAGATAACCATGGTTAACAGAAGAGAAACAATGATGCCAAGCACCAGCCTCCTTTTAAAGTGTCCAGTGGTGTCATTCTTACTTAATCATGACAGATTGATCTCCAGCCCTGTCCTCATCAACACCCACACCTGTGTTAATGGAGCAATCACTGAAACAATGTTAGCTGGTCCTTTTAAGGCAGGGCTGCAATGATGTTGAAATGTGTTTTGGGGGATAAAGTTCATTTTCTAGGCAAATATTGACTTTGCAAGTAACTGCTGTTAAGCTGATCACTCTTTATAACATTCTGGAGTATATGCAAATTGCCATTATAAAAACTGAAGCAGTAGACTTTGTAAAAATTAATATTTGTATCATTCTCAAAACTTTTGGCCATGACTGTTACAACTGCTACAGCTCTGATACAGAAAGGGGCACCTCTGGCCACAGGGTCAAGTTGGGCTGAGTAATATGCCAATGGGCGTTGTTGCTGGCCATACAATTAGGTGAGGACAGCTGAGGCATGGTCATTTACTACTGTACAATACAATCTAAATATAATAATCTGATAGACCCAGTGCGGGGGAGCACCAAATTGCCAGCTTTTGAACATAAAAGGCATCTACCACCTCTTCTGTAAAGTGGAAGGGGCTAGAGGACAAGCAGTCATAAAGAGGAAACAAGGCCCAAAAATGTCCTCAGTGCATTCACATTTCTGAGCAAAGGGGTGTTAAAAACTGTGGCTTCATTGACAGCACGTAGGCCATGTACCATCCGGTACTGGCTGGGTTTTGCCCTTCTCACTTTCCTTTTTCTTAGGGTACAAAAAAGTGTTAGAAGGGGATACAATCTCCTTGATAGCCCCCCTTTTTTCACAAAGTCTCCGACTGTCTGAGATATGGCATCTGACTGTGCCAACTCAAGGGATAATGCAAGCAGGGCTTCCTTCTCATCTTCTGGAAGTACTGACACAAACATGGACCAGGGAGTTTTATCACTAACAGCTAGCAAACAAAGTTCCTGGTCACTGAGGGCACTTGTTAGTTTCACAGTGCCATCCTGCTGGTATGAGATGCTGGCACATACTTTTGCAAGCAAGTCTCCACCCAGGAGGCAACAGGGGATGGTATCACTGTCCAGCAACTGGGCAAGCACTTCTTGGTTAAGGGCAAATCTAACACGGATGGGTTCTGTTAAAAGGGGAGTGTACTACTTTCCCATCCACTCCTCCGCAAGGATGGGTGTCCATGGAGATTAAGTCAGGGGAGGACATGTTTGCTGCACAACTGTCTTGGCCACTCCAGTAACAATCAAAAACTGAACTACTTCTTTATCACCCAGAGTGAGGGATATCATTGGAGCTGGACTTTAATCTGCTGAAATGTTTGAGGGCACAGCCGATTCTGGATTGTCTGTTTCCTAAACTTGATCTAACTTTTACCTCCTCACCTATCTTTGTGTCCTCCTCACTGCCTCCCCAGCCATCCCTAAAACATGGGTGTTTGTGGGGACAGTGATCCAGGCTCAGTCAACACAGAATACAATCCTCTCATGTGGTGCATAACTCTCTCTCCAATCTGGGTTCTGGGTCCTACAGACTCTGCAGGTCCATTCCCCATGACCATTTTAGGGTGGAAGACTTACTTTTTCCTTTCTCCGTTTGGGAGGTGGTTTAACATTATCAGGATAACATTCATAATAATATGTTTTAGGGACCCTTTATTTTCCCTACATGCTTTTTCTCACTACTCTGAATTCAGTTTACCATCGGGGGCGGGGGGGGGGGCAGCTTTCATTAGCTTACTGATGTTCTTCACTGCCTGTCTACATTCTTTCTTCCTTACTACTTCTGCTGCATCTTATCTGAAGCTACAGTTTACCACAGGTGAGACCATTCCCATCACGATCCCCTCCTTTTGTGATTCTAGCATGGACAGGACACCCAGGACCAAGTACTTCACTTGACCTTGTATTAAATGCAGGACCTAACCTAGCATCTTCACCCGGTTCCCCTTGACCTGGAGTCCTGAACACCCCCACTCTCACAACAACCTGTTAGGAATCGAGATGAAGTTGCCTCCAAGTGCTGACTTAATCCTAGTAAAGGAAAAAACATAGAGGTTAAGTTATTTCATCTAATTAAACAATAATAACTAATATAGGTATACGTGTATCATTCATTTACTAAGTTGAGTACTCTTTGTGATGCTACTTAGATCTATGTGTATTGTTTCGTGCTTGTAGCCATGTCACAGAGAATACCAGTAACTAAGATGGCTGCTGGGCGGGGACTAACGTTCCCTCAAAATGGCCGCTGGGCCAGCCAGAAGTTGCAGGAGTTAAGATGGCCACCGAAGTGGAAATGGGATTAGTTAAGATGGCTGCTGGAACGGAAATTGGGACATAGGACATGCCGTCTTGTGTGATAACCAGATACAAAGAGGTGAGCCGTGGGCGTGGTTTTGGCACTGACATACTTCACAGGTCCACCCCTCTGGAGAGGGAAACTGAGGGGGCTAGTGATATGGAGCGCGGCAGGTTCCTCCCACGCCATTGTAGAGTTATACACCCCACCAGTCCGTGCGCCACAGAGAACACCATGTGCACCAGTGCTAATATCTTCCAGTAATCCTTTCCTCTCTTTGAGAGCTTTTTTTTCCACTCCAGAGGTTGCAGCCTCCCACCTTCGGGGAATTCACACACCTTATTAACTCCTTAGCACATACTTCTCTGCCCCCCTCATAATCATCATAATGATCATAATACCCATGAGGTCTAGATGAGGACGCTCTGAAGATTCCTTTCACTTTCTCCATCTCCCAGTTAACAGTTAACAAGCACAAGAACGAACAAAAACACAAACACAAATCCCCTGGAAATACTTCGCTCACTGATCAGACGAAACTATGGGATCCGACCTTTGGAGATATTATCACAATATTCCGGGACCTCTAGCACCCACCGGCACCCACTGCCCAGTCCTCGTATTCCGGGACACGACTTATCAGTGCTGCAGTCACCCCGCGTGTCTCTCGTATTCCGTGGCTTCCAACCTCCTCCGTATGGACCCACAGAGACTGTCGTCCACAGCAGACAGAAATAATCACAGGAAATTTTACCAGACTAGACAGAAACAGAAAACAGCCCAGAGCGTGGACAAAGGGATAGACGACTATTAAACAATAAGGGTACTTGGAGCAGCTGTGGTCTATTCCCTGTCGCCTAGGGACTTCAGGGAAACCGAACTAGGGAGGACGGTTCAAGGATACCAGTAAGATTACAGATTCATAGAATCAGCAGACTTACCGTGCTCGCATGGAGGTGATCAGTCTCCTTCAGTTGAACCGTCTCCGTCCTCTCAGGGCTCCCACTCGTCGGTTCTCTCCGAGTAACCGCATCCTCTGGCGGCCCCACGTTGAGCGCCAGCTGTTGGGGGAGATCTAACGCGACCTCAACCCTTTGTCCACTTCTGTCCTAATTAATGTACTGAGTGCATGCAGGAAGAAATACACCAGAATACAGGACTCAGGTATAAATCCTCTCTCAGTAAGAGTAGGAGCGCAATGACTTGCTTTATTAGGCACACAGTGGTTTTTGTATGTACATAAGAGGGGGCGTCCCCCTCAGGCTCGTGGCATTGTTTCATTGGTTAAAATACAAAAACAAGAAAAGAGATAACACTTGGCATCTGCGCAGTGTGCATTATTTTACAAACTTTGGTATGCAAGCTATGTAAACATCTAGGTGCCAGCGCCATATTGTAATGGCTTCACATTAATATCATATAATCCTCAACAGTGACCCTCTAAAAAATTAGGGGTGAGGCCCTGCTGGTGCTCCTCTAAAAAATTAGAGGTGAAGGCCTGCTGGTGACCCTCTTAAAAATTAGGGGTGAGGGCCTGCTGGTGACCCTCTAAAAAATTAGGGGTGAGGGCCTGCTGGTGACCCTCTAAAACATTAGAGGCGAGGGCAGCCTAATAAGCAGTTTGATATGATGGAGGAAGAGGAGGACGAGAAGAGGAAGGGGTGCATGGGAATACAGTGTATTCAATACACCCTAAATGCCACATTTAAAGTTCCTTTATGTTCAGCTGCTTTCCTCTGTTGGGTTGCGAAGTCAGGGGCAATCCAGGCCTTGTTCACTTTGATAAGCGTCAACCTGTCAGCATTTTCAGTTGACAGGCGGATGCGCTTATCAGTTATTATGCCCCCAGCGGAACTAAATACCCGCTCTAACAAAACGCTGGCGGCAGGGCACACCAGCACCTCCAAGGTGTAGAGTGCCAGTTCATGCCACGTGTCCAGCTTGGACACCCAATAATTGTAAGGCACAGAGGGATCACTGGGGATGATGACACGGTCAGCTAGGTACTCCTTCACCATCTTCCAAAACTTTTCCCTCCTTGTGACACTAGGCCGCTCATCAGGGTGAGGGTGTTGGCGGGCTGTCATGAAACCTTCCCAGGCCTTGGAGAGTGTCGCCCTGCCTCGGTTGGAACTGCTGTGTGTTCCCCTCGTCTCCCCTCCTCGGTTGCCCAAGGAACTACGTACTCTGCCACCAGCGTTGTCAGCTGGAAATTTTTGGAGCAATTTTTCCACAAGGGCCTTCTGGTATTGCACCATTTTGCTAGTCCTCTTCACCACAGGAATAAGAGATGAGAAGTTCTCTTTGTAGCGGAGGTCGAGAAGGGTGAACAACCAGTAATTGGTGTTGGCTAAAATGCGTATAACGCGAGGGTCACGGGAAAGGCAGCATAGCATAAAGTCAGCCATGTGTGCCAGATTTCCAACAGACAAGGCTTCGCTCTCCTCACCAGGAGGATGACTCTCAATCTCCTCGTCCTCTTCCTCCTCTTCGGCCCATCCACGCTGAAGAGATGGAGTAAACCTGCTATGGGTACTACCCTCTGTAGCTGGGACAACCGTCTCCTGCTCCTCCTCCTCATCCTCCAATTCGCGCTGAGAAAACGAACCAAGGGTGGTCTGGCTATCACCCTGTGTAGTGTCTTCCCCCATTTCAACCTCTTCCACATGCAAAGCGTCCGCCTTAATTGTGAGCAGTGAGCGTTTCAGTAGACACAGAAATGGGATGGTTACGCTGATAATAGCGCTATCACCGCTCACCATCTGTGTAGATTCATCAAAGTTGCGTAAAACCTCACAGAGCTCAGACATCCATGCCCACTCGTCGCTTGTGAAGAGCGGAAGCTGACTGGAAAGGCGACGACCGTGTTGCATCTGGTATTCCACTACTGCCCTCTGCTGCTCACAAAGCCTGGCCAACATGTGGAAAGTGAAGTTCCAGCTCGTGCTCAGGTCGCACAGCAGTCGGTGAGCTGCCAAGTGCAAGCGCTGCTGTAGCGTTGCCAGACCGGGGAAACTGTAGGTGACTTTTGGAAATGGGCACACAAGCGGCGCACCTTCACCAGCAGCTCAGGCAAATTGGGGTAGGTTTTGAGAAACCGATGAACCACTAAGTTGAACACAAGGGCCAGGCATGGTATGTGTGTGAGTTTGCCGAGCTCCAAAGTCGCCACCAAGTTGCAGCCATTATCAGACACAACCATGCCTGGTTGTAGGTTTAGTGGTGAGAACCACAGCTCAGCCTGGTACCTTATACCCTGCCACAGCTCTGCGGCGGTGTGCTGTTTGTCACCTAAGAAAATAAGTTTCAGCACAGCCTGTTGCCGCTTCCCGACTGCAGTGCTACACTGCTTCCAGCTACTGACTGATGGCTGACTGGTGCTGCAAGATGAGAATTCTGAGGTGGAAGTGGAGGAGGAGGTAGAGGAGGAGAAGGAGGGGTTGCAGCCACTAATGTAGGTGGTGGCGGAAATCCGGATGGAAGTAGGGCCTGCAATCCTTGGCGTCAGTAGCACCTGTGCCATCCCAGGGTACGACTCGCTCCCAGCCTCCACAAAGTTCACCCAGTGTACCATCAGGGAAATGTTGCATCCCTGGCCAAAAGCACTTGTCCATGTGTCAGCCGTTAAGTGCACCTACCCAGTAACTGCATTGGTCAGGGCATGGGTTATGTTACGGTACACATGCTGGTTTAAGGGCTCATGCACACAAACGTGTGCAGTCAGAGTCCGTGCTGTGGACCATAATTTGCGGTCCACAATGCACGGGCACTGACAGTGGGGCCGCCAGATTCGGATTGCAAATTGAATGGGGTCCGTGATCCGCATCCGACAGTCCACACTGCAAAAAAGTAGTGCTTGCGCTACTCTTTTGTGGTGCGGAGGCACGGCCAGAAGCACCACAGAAGAACATTGAAGTGCTTCCATGGTGTTCCAATCCGTGCCTCCGCTCCGCATCTCCCGGATTGCGGACCCATTGAAGTGAATGGGTCCGCGATCCGTGATGCGGGCTGCACACGGCCGGTGTCCGTGTATTGCGGACCTGGAGTATGCGAGCCGCAATTCGGGCATGGACCAGCACCGGTCGTGTGCATGAGCCCTAAGGCGGGGACGGCAGACCGGGAAAAATAGTGGCGGCTGGGGACTGAGGGACAGCCGCCGCCATCAGGCTTGCGAAAATCCTCAGTGTCCACAAGCCTAAACGGCAACATTTCCAGGGCCGGCTATTTTGAAAGTTGCGCATTTAGTGCTATGGCCTGTGGGTGGGTAGCTGGGTATTTGCGCTTGCATTCAAAGGCCTGGGGTAAGGACATCTGTATGCTGCGCTGGGACACAGAAGTGGATGTGCTCGCTGATGGTGCTTGTGAAGGTCCAGGTGCAGGGCGGGAAGCATCTGGGCCTGCATCTTGGACAGGGGATTGGCCAGCACGTAACACAGGGGAAGAGGAGGCAGTGGTGTGACCAGCAGACACCGATTGTGGACTCAGGCGTTCGGCCCACCTATTAGGGTGCTTTGCTGCCATGTGGAGGATCATGCTGGTGGTGGTCAGGTTGCTAGTGTTCACTCCCCTGCTCATTTTGGTATGGCACAGGTTGCAAATGACAATTCTTTTATCGTCCGCACTTTCCTCAAAAAAGCGCCAGACTGTGGAACACCTACCCTTGGCCGGGGAGATTGCCGCAAGGGGGGGCTCTGTGGAACCTGTTTGGGGGGCCTGTTTGGTGTGGCCTGCCTTCTCCCTTTTGCCACCCCACTGCCTTTTCCAGCCTATTGCGGTGCTTCGGATGATCCCTCCCCCTCTGTACTGCTGTCCTCGCTCGGCTTGCCACCTTCCCAGGTTGGGTCAGCGATTTCATCGTCCACCACCTCCTCTTCCACTTCCTCACTCTGGTCCTTCTCCTGACATGTTTACCTAACAAGAACCTCACTTATTGACAACTGTGTCTCATCCTCATCATCAACCTCTTGAGACTCTAATAGCCCTTGGCTTATTGGCAATTGTGTCTCATCATCATCATCCACCTCGTGAGACACTAATTGCCGTTCCCCACCGTCATCTTCTTCTGACTGTAGATGCTCATGAGTTTGGTAATCAGGGCACAACATCTCCTCATGTCCCTCTTCAAGCGGGCTTGGCGAGAGGCCCAAATCAAGGAACGGCGATGAAAAGAGCTCCTCGGAATATCCGAGTGTGGGATTACTTGTTTGCCCAGACTCTGCATGGTGGGAGGAAGGAGGATCACGGTGATGATTCTGTTGACCAGACTCTTGGCTACTGAGACTGGACTTTGTGGAAGAGATGGTGGTGCTTAACCGACTGGAAGCATTATCTGCTGCAATCCAACTGACTACCTGGTCGCACTGGTGTGGTGTCTTGCGCCGCCTTGCAAACTGGGACATGAAGCTAGGAATTGTGGATGACTTTGTTTCTTTTGCGCTGCCAGCAGGCACAGTATCACCGCGCCGAGAGCCATGGCCTCTGAGTGCACCATCAGTAGCACACCGACTTCCCTGTCTCTTACTGCTCGCCTTGCGCATATTAAATGGATGTCACAGGTATTTAGGATGTTCAAACGTTATACAGCAGGCGTAGCGCAGGGAACATCGACGTCGCTAATGGCAGAAAAAAATACACTGGATGTCACAGGTATTTAGGAAGCACAAACGTTATACAGCAGAAGCAGTGCACGTAATGTCGCCTTGATTAGCGCCAGAAAAAATACACTGGATGTCACAGGTATTTAGGATGTTCAAACGTTATACAGCAGACGTAGCGCAGGGAATATCGCCATCACTAACGGCAGAAAAAAATACACTGGATGTCACAGGTATTTAGGATGTTCAAACGTTATACAGCAGATGCAGCTCAGGTAATGTCGCCTTGATTAGCGCCAAAAAAAAATACACTGGATGTCACAGGTATTTTGGATGCACAAACGTTATACAGCAGACGCAGCGCAGGTGATGTTTTTGTCAGCCAATTTTGTGCAAATTTAGCCAAAAAAATAATAGATGTTGCAGTCAGATAAAACAATAGTCCTTAACCCTTTCCCGACCATCGCTGGTACCGTGCGGGGACATGATGCCCGCTCGCCCGTGCGGCGGGCGTCATGGCCGGCAAGTCTCTGCTGTTTCTAACAGCAGAGACTTGCCGCTACTTACAGCCATCGGTGGCGTCTTCCTGGGCCTTCTGATGCCATGATCACACGTGATCACGGCATCAGGATGCATCTGAACCCAGAAGCGTACGCTTCCGGGTGGTGTACAGACGCCCCGAGTGGCTAATCGGGGTGTCTGTACACCATATGAAAACTGTAACCCTCGCTGGTGAGGATTACAGTTTTCAAACTGCAATTCTTATTCTGGCCACTAGATGGCAGGCCAGGATAAGAAATGAGCAATTTTTGGATTTAACTCCATCTAGTAAATCCCTGATTGCTCATAAAGAAAAAAAACACAATATATTAGCTCATATTTGAGCTTTAAAATAATCACAAAAAAAGTTAAAAAATATATAAAAGTTCAAATCACCCCCCTTTCCGTATAATGAAAAAATAAATACCTAAATAAAAATAAATATAGACATCATGGGTATCACCGTGACCGAAAACACCCGTACTTTTAAAATATCAAAAAAAAATTCCAATACGGCGAATTGTGTGGCGGAAAAAAGCGTCCAAATGGCGATTCACCATTTTCTGTCGCTTTTTTTTTCTAAAAAAAATTAAATAAAAAATTATCAAAAAGTCATACACACCCCAGAATGGTATCAATAAAAAGTTCAGATCGCCCTGCAAAAAATGAGCCCCCATACAGCTCCATGTACATAAATACCAAAAAGTTATAGGGGTCAAAATATGACAACCAAAAAAAAAAAAGGCCAACTTTATAATTATTTTATCACTATCAAAACACAGGAAAAACTATACATATTAGGTATCGCCGGTATTTAATGAACATCAAACGTTGTAAATAAGAAACCCGTAGAACTGTAGCGGAATAGCGTTTTTTTGCAATTTCACCCGATTTGGATTTTTTTTTTCCCGCTTCCCACTACACCATATGCAATATTAAATGGTGGCGTTGGAAAGTACAACTTGTCCCGCAAAAAACAAGCCCTTATACAGCCATGTGAACAGAAAAATAAAACAGTTATAGCTGTTTGAAGGCAGGGAGCGCAAAACGAAAATGCATAACCGAAAAAACCTCCGGGGGAGAAGGGGTTAAAAGGACTTTTGAAAATAAAAACTAAACCTGCCTAGCCAAATCCTATCCCTACACTATCTGTCCCTCCTTGCAGCAGCTCTCCCTGACTAAGACTGAGCAGAACCACGTGTTATCGGGTGCTCTATAGCACCCGATGACGCTTTCCGGCCAGCCAGTCACTGTAATGCCAGTAGCCAACATGGCTACGGCATTACAGTGAATTCCAGTACCCCCCCGCACACTGATTGGCTGCGTAGCAGCCAAGAAACGTGTGGGGAGGGGACTAGAGCATTGCTCTCGAGCACACGCGGTGTTCGGCCGAACACCTCGATGTCCCGAGCAGCGCCAACACTGCTTGCCCAACACTAACTAATATATTAAGAGGTGCAGGCCTCTTATTAAATTGATCATATCTTCTGCTGTCTGTACTCCAGAGCACATGTTGTTATATATCTTATACCCTCGTTACTTTTCCAAAAAGTGAGCATGGTTAGAGCGGCCTGCCTTTTCCCGCCCACACTATGCTCACTTTTTGGAAAAGTGGCAAGGGTGTTGGATATTTAGCAACAAATTTTGTTGCAAAACGACACTTGCAAATCAACTTCTCTATGCAAGCTGGCATAGAGCTATAGTAAATGACCCATTAATGCTTCACTATGCCAAGACATTTTGGATAATTTTATGCTTCCAACTTTGTGGGAACAGTTTTGAGAAGGCATTTTATGTTCCAACATGACTGTGTCCCAAATCAAGGTCCATAATGGAGCATGGTTGGGTGAGTCTGGAGTGGAAGAACTTGACTGGCCCACAGACTGACCTCAACCCCAGGCCCTCTCATCTAACATCAGGGTGACCTCAAAAACATTCCCACAGATGTTCTCTAAAATTGTGAAGAAAGCATTTCTAGAGGATTGAAGAAGTTATTTTAGCTGCAAAGGGAGGGCCAACTCTGAATTAATGTATATCTATTTAGAATGGGATATCATAAAAGCTCCTGTAGGTGTAATTCATAGCTGTTCCAATTCCTTTGTGCATATAGTGTATGTGGATCACATTTTGAGCTATCAAGCAAGTTTTCTGTATGAAGTGTGTGAAATGCTATGGAATACTGTGTGCAGCACTAACACAAATACATTCTTAAAGAGTTACTAACTTTTCCAAAAACTTTTAATATACCATAGAGACATCAAAAGTTTAGATTGGTGGAGGTCTGAGCACCAAGCTTGATCAGAATTCCTTTAAAGAGTCTTCCACTTGACTCAATATAAAGTCAAAAGGGCAAAAAATGATTATCACTATTTGTTATAAATCCCTTGTTTACACAGGGCAATGTGCTGTTGACAAATGAGATGCTGATGATGTACAGTGAAGATCAGTTTTGAATATTCTGCTCATGGAAAACCCCTATAAACACTTACTGTCAGGTTCCCCCACAGATCACAGTTGATTGATGGGGGCCCAAGCAGGGAGACACTTTGTGATCACTGTATTGTCAAGGGATCCTTCTATTGAGTAAGGATTGTCCAAAGTGGGCAACCCTTTTAAAGGGGGTTTTCTGTAAGGCTACTTTCACACTAGCGTTTTAAAATTCCGGTATTGAGTTCCGTCATAGGGGCTCAATACCGGAATAAAACGCTTCAGTTTTGTCCCCATTCATTGTCAATGGGGACAAAACTGAACTGAAGACAACGGAATGCTCCTGAAAGCATTCTGTTCCGTCTTCAGACCGGAGAACAAACCGCAGCATGCTGCGGTTTGCTCTCCGGTCCAGGCATCCGCACCAAGACGGATCCGGAATGACCCCCAATGCAAGTCAATGGGGGTGGATCCGTCTGGTGTGACCATAATGGTAACCGGATCCGCCCTCCATTGACTTTCAATGGAGTCCATTACGGATCCGGGTACACATAGACACATACAGACATAAACATACACACACATAAAGACATACAAACACACATACATACTTACATGCTCCCCG
Organism: Rhinella marina; assembly: GCA_900303285.1. Classification (NCBI taxonomy): domain Eukaryota; kingdom Metazoa; phylum Chordata; class Amphibia; order Anura; family Bufonidae; genus Rhinella; species Rhinella marina. The sequence goes on from ONZH01014371.1 coordinate 18,130, forward strand.
GCAGGTCTTCGGAGCGTCATGACGGCTCACACAGGTCACGATTCCCCACAGCGCCCTCTGCTGGGCGCCTGGTGGAATCGTCAGATTACAATGCCTGCCGCCAGTGTGAAAGTAGCCTAAATTTGATACAGATGGTGTATCATTAGCTGTGGGGACACTGTGTTCTGGAGAGCGCCTCGGATAGGTAATTAGCACATTGATTTAACATACTGTATTTCACAGTGGGTGGTCAACGAGTGTACTTTTTAGGCAGTATGTAAATACGGCCTAATTGTTTGGGATTTGGAGTAATTTTACTATATTGAATGTATAGTGAACAATGAATGAAAATTTTAGCTGATCTCTGCATTCAAAAAATGTCAGTTTTGATAACTACTTGCATTCCCCAATAAACAACTATTCTGGTGCACTGTTTTCAGAACTCTGTCATTCCTGTTATTCAATCAAAAAATATAATTGCTGCATATTTAATTGTATCACCATCCCGATGCCCTCCCATAGGCTACAGGTACATTATCTGGACTCAGGGAACTCAGGGCGCGGGCCATAAGAGGCCTCTGGCAGGGAGTAGAAGGGTGGTGAGTATTTGATTTTTTGTTTTATTAGTCACTTTCGAGGAACTTACCACTGGGGAACTATAAGGGTCAGAGGCATTATAACTGCTGGGGCACTACCGGGGGCAGAGGCATTATAAATACTATGGCATTATTGGGAGCAGAGGCATTATAACCACTGGGACACTACAAGGGACAGGAACATTAAATTTACTGGTGCACTATAAGGGACATTCTAATGACTGGGGGCACTATGTACTAGTGGCACTACAGGAAGAATTATACAGTAACTACTGGGGGAACTATAAGAGACATGATAACTACTGGGTGCACTATAAAGGGTCCTTAATACTACTGGGGGCAATACAGGGAGCCTTATAAATTCTAGGGGCATTATGGTGAGCATTATTATTTGACAAACTATGGAAGGCACTACTACTAACATGCACACTCTTGGTAAACATTATCATTACTTGAGGCAATATTGTGCTAGTATTACGAATGGGGGCATTCTGGGGGAAAATTATTGTTGTTGGTTGGACTTTTATATTACTGTGGTAGACACTGTTGGGGCACCAGGAGTGGGAGGATGATAGAAACATGAAAAATCTAAGATGTCTATCTACAAACTCTGTAGAGACAAGAAGTGGTTGAAAGAAGTGTGTCATAGGATGGTGAAAGAGAAAATCAGAGGAATGCTGTAAGGTCCTGAGCTCCAGATCTTTTGAGATCCTAATAATGAGTCCCCTGAGTTTGGAACTTGTGCCACCATACTTACCAATATTGTATTTGGGCATGTAAGCCCTGCCCCCAGGAATAACCACAAACCCACTTATGGACAAAACTACCCACCCATTTTAGACAACAGCCAATCACAGAGTTAAAAGGGTTTTCCAAGTATTTACAACTGATGACCTATCCCCTGGATAAGTCATCAGTATCTGATCAGTGGGGGTCACCTGGATACCTCCAGAGGATAGGTGATCAATTGTAAGTCTAGGAAAACTCTTTTATTTTCCTTTTTGAAATTGAATTCTGGTTGCTCTGGGCAACAAGGACACTTTCAGTACATTTATTCCAATATCTAATGATTAATGTGCCCCAATACAGGATATATCTGCAAATGTTTGGTTTGTAATGTTATTTAAAGGGAACCTGTCAGCTCCGAAACACCCCCTGAACTAGAGTAAGCGGTGTATAGTGTAAGTGATGCTGAATCCGAATATGTAAGTTTTATCTTCATACTCACTTCCATTCTGACGCTGTGCTCCCACAAACCAGTAGTAAAATGCATTGAGAGGACTCTTCTTTGAGTCCTCTCCATTATGTGAGTGAGCACTGGATTCCACTGAGTGCATTTTACTGCTGGTTTGTCAGAATGCAAGTGAGTATGAAGATAAAACTTACATAACCGGACTCGATGTCACTTACACTATATACCACTTACTGTTGTTTGGAGGGTGTTTCAGAGCTGACAGGTTCCCTTTAATGTTTGCACTGTACAGCAGCACATGAGGTATGGTAGAGGTGGGCTGGTCCTACTTCCTGCCAGGAAAGAGGAGTTATAGCTATCAGGAGTGAGAAAGCATGTCCTATGGCTCCTGCTCCAAGGGCCGTATGGACCAGGGAACCAACTCATCTGTAAGCCCAAAACTTTATAAAGACTTCAAAGACAAAACTACAGAAATTCAGCAAAGCTACTGTACAGCGTTACAGTGAGCACAGTGAACTGCAACAATAGCTACCCAGACTTTGCTGCAGGTGGGGGACTACGTCTCAGACAACCATCACATCATTACCCCACATCTAGGCCAGGCCAACTAAAAAAAAAGCCTGCAACACCCAGTGGACACCTAGAGCCTCAAGTGCCAGGTTACATCTGTAAGCCAGAAGTTCAGGAGAGAGACATTAGCAAGAAAGCATACCAGAAGTGCCATTATCTGCTACTTTGCCAGCCACCATACCTCATAATCTGGGAAGAGAAATTGCACTGCTAACAAACTACTGCTGGATGTACTACAAATACTATTTTGCACTTAGTATAGAGACTTTTATTCTTCTACTTCTGGCCTGATTCCTCATACCACCTTTCCACTGCACTGATCCTGAGGGAGTACACCATGACACATCATCTCATCAGGACCACTACTAATCCCATCTTCTGTACTGGATCCTTTGGGGCTCACTGAAAATGGTTACTACTAGTTACTTCTAACTGGTACTTTAACTGGTGGTTTTCCCTCATCACTAGTGGGTACTGCTGACATATTTTTTCTGCTGTCAGCTTAAACTGTAATATAATTTAGATTTATTTGGCAGTGAAGGGGCTAGAGAAACTGGTTAATCACATAAGATAAGACTTTATTGTCATTCTAATTTACAACAAAATTTGTTTTGCAGCTCACAAGTTTTACCAGCTGCAATGTATACCACTCTCAATGATAAAAATACAGGACCATGTGTGCTACAATATATTCATAACCACCAGAGTGCATACATGCATACAGTACTATGAATATATCAATTCCCACACTCCCCATCCCTTAAATATATACAAAATACCCCAAAAACATGAGTCTAAAGTGTCAGTGCATATGTGCATACAAAAAAGAGGAACCAACCCTATTGCTGTCATACCTGAAAAATGTCAGTGCATATGTGCAAAAACAGAAGACGAGTAACTGGTATTGTTGGCACACATAACAGCCTGGGAAAGAAACTGTTTCTCAGTCTTTGCCTTAAAGAGGTTATCCAACCCCTATAATGCCCCCCCCTCCAATGCCCAGGCACCTCACATAGATTATACTTACCCTGCTACACTGCATTGCTCCTGATCCCCGCATGGCCTCCGCTGCATCTCCCCAATCTGAATTACATATCTTCTATTTCAATAGTGGTCTTACCGTACCAAGCCATAATACAATAGGAGAGAATCATTTCTATCAGACTTCTAAAAAAATTATCAAAATCAGAGATGGAAAGCCTTCTTCAACTTCTTCAGAAAGAACGTCTTTTGTTGAGCCTTCCTTATCAAATAGGAGGTATACATTGTTGACATGAAAACAATCTGAAGTAAAGCACATGTGCTAGCAAATGATGATGGTAACAATCGAAAACAAAACAATACAGTATTACCATGCCACATTCAGCTCCTCTTAGTGCAGAAGCAAACAAGAAGAGGCCTTTTAGATTTTTCTGTCATTTATGATGGCCAGTTTCTTAGCAACAAATGCCAAAGCAAGCTTAGGCCCATTATATTTGAGTGGGATGCTCCTGAGTTATTATTGTTTCAAGTGCTGCCCAATGTTTCATAGACTGTGTAACCCCCTCCGCAGTAGTTTTTTTTTTTTTTGCGCTATCATGAGAGTATTGTAATCATCAACAATTGTAATTGAGAGATTTCTTTCCATTGTCCATTTAACAAACATGTATATTTACATTTGGAAATCGCCTAATAGTGTGGATATGCCTGAAAAGTAATAGTCTCTACAATGGGTCACCAAGAAAACAGGTGAAATTTACATTAACCCTTTCCCAACATCCACCGTACTATTACGTTGCAGCGAGATGTTACTTCCCGCAAACCCGCCAGGATTTGGTATCCCCATGTCCGTAACGACTGGCTCTATAAAAATATTACATGATATATCTTGTCAGGTGAACGGCGTAAAAAAAGAAATAAAAATGTCAAGCAACAAAACCTACCCCAAAATGGAACCAATGAAACTGCTACCTTATCCCTGAAAAAAACAAGCCCTCACACAAGACCATTGCCTGAAAAAAATGGCTTTCAGAAAATGGCAATGCTAAAATATATATTTTTTTCAATTAAATTAAATTTTGTTTTAAAATTAGTATCTCTGCAATTGTACTGACCAGCAGAATAAATATAAACTATATAATTTTTCCCCCACGCTGGCACAATAACAAAACTCAAAAAAGCTATGGCAAAATTGATGCCGTTTCTTTATCCTACTGCCCAAAAAGCAAAATAAAAAGTGATCAAAAAGTTGTATGTACCACAAAATAGTACCAATGATAATGGCAACACATTCCGCAAAAAATAAGCACTCACACAGCTCCAATAAAAAATATAGGGGTCTATTTACAAACAGATATACGCCATCTGCAACTTTTTTCCTGGTCACACCAGGTCTAAAAAAGCGGACGGGGCTTGCGTAAGGAATGGGACTGGCCCATAGGCCCATCTCATTCATCATTTTCTACACCTGGTTCAGGCATAGAAAATGGTCTAAATGTAAGACAGCTAGAAAGCTGTCTTACATTTAGAAGCGGCAGAGGATCCACTGAAAGGTATGTAGGCAGGCGCCTCTTCATAACTCAGGCGCTCCGATCTTAATAAATGTGCCCCATAGTACTCAGAAAATGGTTGTACTGGTTCCCCACAGGCTGGTCAATAAATCCATCAAAAACTGTGCTGCAAAAGCTAAAAGGTGGTCTTTAACTTCTGAACCATGCTGTGTACCCAAACAGCAATTACATCCAAAGTTATGGCTTTTCAGTACACAGTATAACCCACCTATCAATTTAAAGGGTGTGTCTTAGATGGCACCAGCTGGGCAACTAGTGAATTCATTTTTGCATAATGTCTTTTGGGTCAAAATGCTCACTACATCCCGTGGTAAATTCTGTGAGGGGTGTGGTTTCTAAAATGGGGTCACTTCTAGAGGTTTTTCTTTTTATATCTCACCTCAGAGCCTCTGTATTTGGCCATCTAGACCTCAAATGTACATGGTGCTCTTTCTCTTCTGGACCCTATAATGTACCCAAACAGCAGTTTAAGACCACATATGGAGAGTTGCCATATAGAGGAGAAAATGGGTAATAAATGTTAGGGTGCATTTTCTCTTGTTACCCCTTGTAAAAATGAAAAATCTGGAGCTAAAGCAACATTTTATTTGAAAAAATGTAAATTTTCATTTTCACCGCCAATTGTTACTAAATATTATGAAACACCTGTATGGTCAAGGCACTCACTACATGTCTCAATAAATTCCTTGAGGGGTATAGTTTCCAAAATGGGTCACTTTTTGCAGGTTTCCACTGTAGGGGTACCATAGGATCTCTTCATATGCGACATAGCTCCAAAATACCATTCCAGCAAAATCTACCCTCCAAAAACCATATGCCGCTCCTTCCCTTCTGAGCCCTGCTGTGTGCCCCTACAGCACTTTATGAGAACATATAGGGTATTGCTGTATTCAGGAGGAAATAGGTAACCAATTATGTGGTGCATTTTCTCCTGTTACCCCTAGTGAAAATAAAATATTTGGGCCTAAAGCGAGATCTTATTGTAAAAAAATTATTTTTTTATTTTTACAGCCAATTTTATGAAACGCCTGAATAAATTCCTTGACGGGTGTGGTTTCCAAAATGGGGGCACTTTTTGGGGGTTTCCACCGTAGGGGTACCTCAGAGTCTCTTCAAATGCAATATAGCTCCCAAAAGCCAATCCAGATAGTGTACATATTTTATGGCTTTTTTTAGTGGTGCTTTTGTGATAACATATATTTAATATTTTCAAATATTTCACATATTGCTTTTTTCAGGCATTTATTCCCTACAAAGTAGAGGATGAAAAATGCCGCATGGTTTTTCAACATGCAGTATTTTTAAACAAACACCAGAGATGCCAGAAAAATTTTAAAAAAAGGCCAGTAACCAAAAATTGGAAGTCTTGCATTTCATATTTCCTATAGACCTTCAGCTAACATCTGGAGCTGGCATTTTTGTAGAAAAAAATGCACCAAAAGTGCATGTGCAAAAAACAATATAAAAAATGCTAAAGTGCAGAAAACAGCACTAAAAACCTATGTGTTTTGCCCTCTAATGCAGGTTTTGGGGCCGAAGGGTGGGTGGGGGGGAGTTGAGAATTCAGAGGGAAAACAGCATAAAAAACCACAGTGATTACACTGATATATTACAGTTTATCATAATTCACTTTTGGGCATTCTCCATGAATCACCATCTGAAAGGCAGTATTCATTTTACATATTCCAACGCAAAACAGCCTTTATGGTAATTACACTTTGTGTTTAGGGATAATGTGACAATTTACAACATGAAATGCTGGTGAATTTGTAATTCAAATAGCATAAAATGAACTCAATAAATTACATGTGTCATTCACAGTGTTGTACTTATGCATACTGTTTATGTGAAGCAGGTAATAACGTGGATTTTACAAACTAAATACTATTCGGAAAATAGTATTTGGATTCCTTGAACTATTGAAATGCCATTTTGTACACTGTGGAACTAACATATCCATTTAGACAAGAAAGGAGGAAGCTTTGAAAATTATATCCCCTTTAAGCTAAACTTTTTTTTAAAGGATAAATAATGTTACATTATCCTTCAGTCCTAGTGGATTCCCCTGTGCCTTAAAGGGGTACCAAATCTAAAGACTACAGCCTATAAAAGTAAATCCAATAAAAATGCAACTGATATATTTCATGCATTAAAAATATTTTTGCAGATACTAAGAGCTGGAGATACGGTAGAGATACAGAATAAAAGTACACGTAGTCCTTATGGGAGCAGCCATTGTTCTGTACTCTGGGCCAGTAATGTAGTTTTACAGTCAGCGTCTTCCAAGCCTGACATGAATGCTTAGGGTCCTTTTCTACAGCCAGTGGTTGAGAATGACCAACAGTGACACTGCCCATATACATGTCACCATACACTACTGCTTTGATATTCAGGTGATTGACTTTTATGGTGGTACACTGCTTGGACAGTATTAGCAAATGCACCCCAATATTTATCCTAAATGGGGTTTTCCAAGGACAACTAAAAATGTGCTGACATGTAGGTATGTACTAAAATAAAAAGTGATCAATCCCCTGCTGGTCAGTTGTCAACACTCCAGTACTGCTGATGGTTTTTGTGTCCAGTGCTGCAGCGATGATGTACCCGGCTACCTAACCTGACTGCTGAGGCCAAGCTGGGCTGCAGTAGTCTGGTGGAGTAGTCAGGCACGCCATTGCGGCAGTGATGGAAAACAAAGACTGCCGAATGCATCAGATTGGTGGCACTGGAATGAGGGATTTGATCAGGTGAGAGTTTTTTTAATTTTATAACATTACAAGTCATCAGCTAATTTTTTTATTTTTTTTTATTTTTTTTTGGGGGGGGATCTAGGAAAACTCCTTTACACGTATTTTCATATGACAATACTGTTGTTTGTGCAATCATACTATACTATAAATATATTTCACTTCTTCTGTGAATTGAGAAACTGAGAGATATACCACATAACTTATTGGAGAGTTCTAAAATAATAGTTTATCAAATGTGATGTGAAATGCTGCTAACCTCCAGTAGAAAAGGCAGGGCTCCATACCTGCAAGACATATCCAGGGTGCTCTGTGCTTATCATTTCGGTAATAATTACAATAGCCAATCTTGCTTAGCCATCTGTATAATGCATAGGAAGCAGATTTCAAGTCCTTAGAGAGTTGAATGTAGGCCTAACATTAGCATTTTTTTTTTTTTGCTTTGTAGGCCACTATGTACTGAAAGCATCACAAAAAGATTTCACACTGTGCTATCAAGTAGGTTTTCTATAAGTAAGAAATTGTGTGTTCTTTGCACAGTCATACCTGTGATGTACTGTATATACTGTAGAAAGAGCTAGTGAGAAAAAAAAAACGCAAACATCTTAAAATACGATGTGTGATGAAAAAGGCTGAGTTCACACTTCAGTTATTTGATCAGTTATTTCCATCAATTATAGTAAGCCAAAACCAGTAGTGAAGCCTACACGGAGATAAGGTAAGGTATATGTGAGTTTTTACTCACAATAACTGATGGAAAGCTGAGATCTGATTGATTGCTATGGTTAACTGCAGAGAACCCTTGAGAAGCTGGAGCGGAGGATGGGAGCAGTAGTGGCTCTTGTTATAACACAGGCTATTACAGTGGCTGTCACCTAACTGTTGCTCCCTGGGGCCAGTGCAGTGCAAGGAGGAGGCACTCTTTCTTCCCTTGGGACACACCCTGGTTCTCTGGCTTCTGTCTGATGGTAGCTGAGGTGTGTGTGATGTTAGTATGGATGCAAGGCAGGGTGTGTAGAATGTAATGGCCAGCGTATGGTGTAGGAGTCAGAAAAACAGGCCAAAGTTAAAAGAATAAACGTCTCTCTTTACGGTACAGCAAAACAGGAGTAGTAGTACATCCAACTTTAGCAAAGCAAAGTTCTAATTGTAAACAGTGCAATTCTGTCCCAGATAAAAGTGAATGGATTTAGGCAAGTATGGGAGTTGTGGCCCTCTTTCCTTTTCCTAAACTTGCTAAAGTCTCTCTCAAACAACCTACATAAAAAAGTGAGCCCACAACGTACCCATAAAATATAATAAAGCTTTATTATGTTTACAAATTGAGATATAAAACAAGTCTTATTAAAAATCACATGATGCAAGGACAGGTGGCTGAAAAAAAATGTCATCCAGAGACCACATAATCACAAATAGGGATGTAGGTTGGTTTTTCTATGTAGGTTGTTTGTAGTTTTTTGATCTGGTACCATGGTTACTATAATAGATTTGGGTATTGTCCAGGCATAGTGTTTGTACACTGTTGATTAGGTGTCATGAGTGCTTGGCCTGTTTGGTTACCATTGCTTAAAGTCTCTCTCAGTAGAATTTATGGTAGGCAATAGTACTCTGGCAATAAACTTCTTCCATCAATGGCTGGCACAGAAGATGATGTTTTGAGATTTTTTGATCCCCAGGGAAATCAGATCTCCCTGCTAAAATCTGCTCCTTGCTACTTTCAGCTGTGTACTTGTCTGCAGCTCCCACTAGCCCTGTGATGGCTAACCTCCGGCACTCCAGCTGTGGTAAAACTACGACTCCCAAGATGTACACTTGCTTGGCTGTTCTTAGAACTCCAAATAAATGAATGGAGCATGCTGGGAGTCGTAGTTTCACCACAGCTGGAGTGCCGGAGGTTAGCCATCACTGCACTAGACTCACTAGAAACTTCCTCCTAGACAGGAAGGGGTGATGTATGGAACCTCCCACTCCATATACAGACATTGCATAGCCAACGGCTCCTTTGGATGCCCCAGTTACAGTGGAAAAGGTGGGGAAAAAAATAAAAATAAAACAGTGTCAATGTGATCTCTTATGTGCAAAAATATATATAAAAACGTAAAAAAAAATACAAAACTGTCGCCATAGTTGCCCCCATTCACACAAAAATATACATATTAAATATCATAATGACCAAATAGGATACAAACTTTAATTATTTATTTTGGTGTCAGTTTGCATATTTAAAAAATAAGAAGCTATAGTTTGAAAAAAAAAACAATTCTTTACAGTTTTTCCCAAATGAAACTAAAAAAGAAAAAAGTCCAACAAATAAAAAAGTTAGTGTTGTTAAACCACCATGTGCACTAGGTCACAAACAGTTTCTTTTCAGGCCTGGTCATTAAAGGGTTAAAATGGTCATTCTATTGTATTTTTACTTTGGCCTCACCTAACACCAATATCTATGTGTCTATTTGCTGACCTCAACTACTTGTATTGGACCAGTCTACAGCCAATTTAGTCCCACCTAAATTATGAGGCCAGTTTTAGATTTATTAGAGGGCCACTTAAAGGGAACCTGTCACCATGAAAATGCAATATAAGCTACAGGCAGCATGTTATACGGCAGGAGGAGCTGAGTAAACTGATATATAGATTTATGGGAAAAGAATCATTCTATCCTATATTTTATACATTTAAATTCCTGCTAATTCTGGGCGTTGAAGTCAGGGAGGTGGTCCTATCAGTGATTGACAGTCTTCCCTCTAAGACTGTGCATACACATAGCTGTCAATTACTGATAGGACTTCCTCTCTGACTTCAAAGCCAAGAATGAGCAGGAATTTAAATGTATAAATTATAAGTTTTCCTGAATCTTTTCCCACAAACTGTATATCAGTCTGCTCAGCTCCTCCTTCACTATAACATGATGCCTGCACCGTGTTTAGCGTGACAGGTTCCCTTTACGTTCCCAATCTGTCCCTGTTTGATGGAAACAGCACTTCCAATGTATGTGAATTCTTATACATTTTAGATAAGATTAATAAATCTGCCAAATCAAAATCACAAATGGATGCTCCTCACTTCATGTGCAGTTTACTGCAAATGTGACCTCAGTGAGTAATATAAGTATGACCACGCGGCTGTGGTTGAGAACTGTGCAGCCAATTAGGCCTCAGCTGCCTTTTATTTAACTAATGAAGACCGCACTGTGACGTTTTTCATTGTTAATGGCCCTCAGCACCTTCAATACTGCACGCCCATTAACAATGAAGACCAATGCTGTCTTCATAAATTAAATAAAAGGCATCTGGAGCCTGGCTCTGGTTAGGCAGTTTTCGACCACTTCGTGTGGTCTCATCCTATTCAATATTAATATAGATGTGTCTATGGTTATCCTGATGAATTTTAAACCGCGATAAATTAAGAACATAATGTCATATAATGATAATCTTTAATCCTAAAGCATGCCGGGGATCTGCTGTAAATATGTACAGCAACAAAAAGTATCTAAATTGCATGAGCATAAAGCTTTTTAAGTATAAGTGGCTTCAATTACTGTAACTTCGAATTTACATACTGTGCAAAAGCTTTTCACTAAAAGGAGTAATAATACTGAGACATAACGGCAGTAATCATCCTTATCCACAGTATATTTGTATCTGTACTTCTTCAGCTTTACCACATTGTATACAATGCATTTGAAAGTCTTCAGACCCTTTCACTTTTTTCACATTTTGTTATGTTGCAGCCTTGTGCTAAAATTAAAAAGCATTCAAGTTTTGCCGCATCAATCTATACTCAATACCTCATAATGACGAAGTGAAAACAAAATGTTCAAAATTAGAGATGAGCTAATCACTCGAGATTCAATTCGGGTCCAGTCGGCCAAATTTTTTAAAATGTTTGGTTTGGACCTGAATCAATTCAGACTGAACCAAAGTAGCTCCAATTGCCCTGAAGGTTGGTATATAACCCCCTCTAGCCTCCTAGGATTCCGAATTTTGACACTGACACTGACATACATAGCTATGGGTAAAGGCACGTATGATGGCGTTAACATACAGCCTGTTTAAAAACACACTACGCCGGCACATATGTTATGCATTTTCATATTCCAAAGCTCCCATAAACAGTCCCTTATCAAAGGCAGATGATGTTTAACCACTTCACATCCGCCCATTGTACATAAACGTCCGTGAAGTGGTTATCTATTTCTGAATGGACGTTTCTTAACGTCCATTCAGAAATAGCAGCTGCACGCTAATCGTGGAGCTGCACAGTGGGGTACCTGCTGTCAGTGACAGCAGGGTACCCCAAAGAGAAGGCAGGGACCGTTCCCAGGGGTCCCTGCCTTGTAGATCGCTGTATACACAGCGCTCACCGGGTCACATGATCGCTGGGGCCGGGAGCGTGCAGGAGCTGCCGGGTCTCTCATAGACCAGCCCTGCACTGAGGCTGTACAGCATAGTATTATACTGTACAGCCTCTCTGGGGATGTATTTCCCCTGTAACTGGGGCTACTATGTCAGCCCTAGTTACAGGAGAAATCAAGTGAAAAAATAAAAAATAAAAATAAGTGAAGTTAAATGTCCGCCTGAGGTCTTGTATGACCTTATGGGGGACACAAAGTGTGAAATAAAAAATAAAATAAAAAAATAGAGTATTATATAAAAAATAATAAAAAATCACATATAAAAAAAAATTTCCCCCCAAATATGTCATTAAAAAATGTTGTAAATAAAAATAAATAAATAAAATAGACATATTTTGGTATCACCGCGTCTGAAACGACCGGCTCTATAAAAATATCACATGATCTGCCTAATCAAGTGAACTGTGTAAAAAATATCTAATAAAAATTATGCCAAAACAGCTTTTTTTTGTCGCCTCACCTACCAAAAAACATAATATCAAACAATCAAAAAGTCGTATGCATCCCAAAATGATATCAATAAAAATGTCACCTCATCCTGCAAAAAATGAGCCCTCACACAAGATCATAGCCAGAAAAATGAAAAACAAAATGGCTCTTAAAAAATTGCAACACAAAAACATGATTTTTTTCTAAAAATGCTCTTATTGTGTAAAACGCAAAAAAAAAATTTAATAAAAAATAGACATATTTGGTATTGTTGCATCTGTAACAACTGCTTTTTTTTTTTAGTTAACCTCCCAAAAATTAGATTAAAAAGTGATCAGAAAGCCGGATGTACCCCAAAATGGTGCCAATAAAAAGCACAGCTTGTCCCGCAAAAAATAAGACCTCACGCAGCTCAGTCCACAAAAAAATTAAAAAGTTATCACTCCTAAAAACCATGACAAAAAATCCATGTTAGAAAATGCAGATGCTGCTCCTTCCTTTCTGAGCCCTGGCATATCCCCAAATAACAGTTTACGACCACATGTGGGGTGTTTCTGCAAACTGCAGAATCGGGGTAAAAAATATTGAGTTTTGTTTTGTTGTTAACCCTTGATATGTTACAGGAAAAAAATAATTAAAATGAAAATCTGCAAAAAAAGTGAAATTTTGAAATTTCACATGTATTTTGCTTAATTCCTGTGAATACTTAAAGGCGTTAACAACATTTCTAAAACCAGTTGAATAGTTTGAGGTGTAGTTTAAAATGGGTAATTTATGGGTGTTTTTATATGTAAGCCTCACAAACTGACTTCAGAACTGAACTGTCCTTAAAAAAGTTGATTTTGCAAATTTGCAAAATTGCGTCTAAAAATCAAACCTTCTACTGTCCTAAAAAAATAAAAGACAATACCAAAATGATGCCAACATAAAGTATATATAGGGAATGTAAATTAAAAAAGATTTAGGGTATCACATCTGTCTTAAAAGCAGAGAGATTCAAATTAGAAAACAGTGAATTTTTTTAAAATGTTGTTAACTTTTTGATTTTCATAAATAAAATTAAAACTTATCGACTCAAATTACCATTAACTTGAAGTACAATGTGTCACGAAAAACAATCTCAGAATTGCTATAAGTAAAAGCGTTCCAAATTATACCACATGAAGTCACATGTCAGATTTGCAAAATTACCTGGTCAGAAGGGTAAATGGCCGGATGGAAGTGTTAACAAACACGTGTTATGGATTAAAAAAAAAGTGGCTGGGACTAAGCATCAGAAATTATGCCTTTAATGGAGCAGCAGCAGTGAATGTGGAAAGGTACAATATATGGCATGAGCAGCAGAAGCAGCATAGCATGGAACATACAAGCTGTCTATGGTATAGTGTAGTATGGGCAGATGCTTGCATTAATGTGATGGCAGTAGGGATTAGTGCGAGGAGCAGCACCAGTCATTTGGTACATGTTGCAGAAAGCACAGCATTATGGAGGGAGCAGCAGCCTACAAAAGATGATGTCGCAGGCCACAGGAGTGCAGAGCGTGTGGCATGATGTGGGGCAGCAGCAGCTGTACAGAATGTGATGTAGCAAGTGCAGCAATGGCATGATGATGCGCAGCAGCCATACAGAACTGATGGTAGGCTGGTCGCAGCATGCAAGATGGCAAGCCAATCATTATCAGCCTCAGCTGGAGGAGTGAGAAAATCCTCCTGAATCCAGGCCTGGTTCAATTAGACAAAACCCAAGTTTTGACACTGAGAGGAAACTTGGCCCGTTTGGTGTCACCATGCCCCCCCGCACTGAAAACCCTCTCCGAGATGTCACTGGGCTGATCAAGAAAGACGAAAGAGAGTGTGCTGTGCTAGTTTGGACCATGTCCAGTCTGCCTCCATGAAATCCATGGGGGGAACAGAGTTGCCCCAGAATTAGTAGTCTAAACCTAGGCATTAGGCAGGAGCGTAGACTGCGCACGTGGAAAAACTGCTCCATTATGTATGCTACTGGCTTCTATGCTCATGGGCGGAGGGGCCTCATTTCAGACATGCTTTGCAGAGTCTACTCGCCTAAGATTGGCACACTGTATACACAGTGTTTCCTAGTAATAACGTAATTTGCCCTATATTTCTGTGAGAGGAAAAAATTCCCCTATTCTGGCTTGATAGCGAGTGTCTAAAAGCATAGCTATCCAGTAATCATCAGACTGCTTGATAACACCAAAACGCCTGTCCCTGCGTAAGCCACCGAGTTTGTAGGTAGCAATTCTGGCCAGCGTGGCCAAGACCATTCTTTTCTTTCCACCTCCGCTCCGCACTGAAAGGATTTGAATTTGTGGCCAGTGTCACCGTCATCATCCTCTTTCTCCTCCGACTCATCTTCCTCCTCTTCAAGTGGCAGCACCTCCTCCTCCCCCATGGTAGTTTCTCATTATGGGTTCCTAACAGTTACAGGGCAGACAAGCCTGACGCTCAATTTCACGTTAACGCTCACAAGTAAATTGCTGCCCTAGCCTGTGTATCGTTGTACTAATCACGTATATATGCTATTTTGATTAAATTGAACGATCCCCAAAAAAATTTAATTCCAACCATGTGGATATAGAATAAATGGAAACAGGAAATTGAGGCCTGATGCTCAAATTCATGTCTACACTCACAGGTAAATTGCTTTCCTTGTGCATTTGGCCATAGCAACGTGCACCTGCGCACTGGGATGTGCTGACTGAAATTCCACTTTTTTTCTTTGTAAATTGCTTTCCTAGCCTGTGTATTGCTGATCACCTATATACTGTATTAATGACATTAATAATAAAAGGATTTTGCCCTAATATTTTGTTCTCAATCACTGATGTATACGGTTTTTCAAACTAAAACAAACAAAAAAATTAAATCCAATATGTGAGATGACCAAACACAGAGTTCTCACTAGTATTCTATATGCTATGCTAGATTGATGGCAGAACTTGGGTTGTACAGTTTTGGCTTATTCCACCCCACAAAAAAAGGATTTGTATGGAAATGGGGAAAAAATGAAGCTGCTTTTGAGGTTTGCAGTAGCTGTAGTTCTGCTAGAAGTTCTGCCAGCCTCAGCTCCTCTCTTCTCACTCCCTGGTTGACAGCTTCCCTGTCTCCCTATTCAACACATACACATTCTTCTTCTTATTTGTAGTTCTAGCCTTTCCCTTCACTGTCCCTGGCAGCAGAATACAAGCCTGATTGATTTCTGACTTTTCCTGATTGTTTTTTTCACTCTCCCTGACTACCTAAGATTGTTTTTCTTTTAAATATTGAGGAGAATGCACTCCTATATCATAATACGAGGTGCAGTGACAGACGAGAAATTAATCTCATGTAACAGCTTAAACGTAGGAAATCACGCACTCTCTTATAGTTTAAGATGCAATTTAGATTTATTTAGGACAAGGTCCTTCTGGACGTATTTGTCATAATAGGTTACAGCTCATAAGCATTCATCTGAAATGATGATTGATACGTAATGCGTTGTAGAGTTGAAACGTTTCGGTCTATTGGGACCTTTATCAATCAAAACGCTGTAAATGGAAAAAAAGCGGTTAGTGGACTAGTGGGTAAATAATATATTGGAGAGCTATGGAGCAAGTCAATACAAATATTCTAGATTATGTGTAACAGCTAGAGGAAAAGAATATATACAGCGAAAAGCTGAGCAACATCTGTTAACAAAAGCCATGGTAACTAATGCAGTGGAATCAACTTGTAATACTGATAGGGCTAAGGTCATGATGACCCAGGAGGCTGGTCACGCCAAGTGGAATAAGGTAAAGTCATAAACAATGTGACTAAACAGAAGGTATAAATAGAGCACATATGCAGAGTATAATACGGAGCAGTACTAGTAACAGGAAGACTTACTAAGTAGTAGTTTGGATGTAATGTGGTAAAAATATGCAGAGCTGTGTTTAGCGATGCAGCAGAAGCGTTCTTAAATAGAGCACCACCCTCCCGGAGGCGGCCGCCGTGTCCGGAGACCGGAAGTATGGCGGCGGCCATCTTGGAAGTGGGCGCACATGCGTGGAATGGACTTAGTGTATCGGCGCCATCTTAACTAAGGTGGCGCATGCGCAGTGCATAAATAGAACGTATGGAAGCCATATTGGAAAAGGCATAATGTGAATGTTAAGTAAATATAGGAATAGAGTGTAATGTTAATATGTGAGAAATGTGTATGTGTAAGTGTGGATATGTGTGTGTATATGTGTGTGTCTCCTATAAGTAGTATAATAGCTACGTGTACATGTATATGGAGGAGAGAAGAAAGGAAGGAAGCAGAAGGGATGAAACCAGAGATAAAAATGAAAAAATTAAAAAAATGAAAAAAAGGGGAAGGGGGGAGAGATAAGAAAAGGAGAAAGAAAGAACTAGGGCATGACCAGTGACCTGATACTACCTGCTGTGCTTGAAGTTGTCAGCGAGTCTGCAAGGGAAAGGAAAACAATATTGCGTTAATGACATATGACAGAAGAGATGTAAAACAAGGTTCTAGAACAACATAAGCAATAGTACAACAAATCTTAAGTAGGAAAAACATCGTATTCTCGGTTAAGTCCGTTTGGATGAAAAGTGCCCAGTGTGTGAATCCAGTAAGATTCTCTTCTTTTGAGAAAACCGACGTGGTTACCACCTCTGCGTGGTCGTTCAACCTGTTCAATTATTTGGAACTTTAGCTGGGCAAGATTGTGTCCTGCTTTTTTAAAATGTTCAGAAGGGGTAACCACATTTTTCCACATCGTATTGTAGACTTATGGTGGATGATTCGATCCCGAATCGTCTGTGTGGTTTCTCCCACATAAAGCAGTCCGCAGGGGCATTTTATAAGTAACCAAAACTTGAATCACAGGTAAAAAGTCTTTGATCTGGTATGTTTACCTGAATGAGGGTTGATAATATAATATTGCCTTTTGTGACATTGTTCAGCATGAACAATGTAAACAGGGAAATGTACCTGTACGTCTGGAACTAAGGAATGTTTGATATGGTACTTCGTCTGATCCCTATATCAGCCTTAATGAGATGATCTGGAGATTCTTAGGTCTCTTAAGGCACATTAAAACGGGATTCTGAAATTCTGGATATGTGGGTAAGTCTTATTGAGTAAGGGCCAATGTTTCCGTATGGTTTGTTGGATTTTGTATATTACCGGGTGGTATGTGTGTACGAAGGCTACCCTCTTGGGGTTAGTGGTAGGTGAAATCTTGGGGCTCATGTCAGGAATAAGGACTTGTTCGGTAGCCTCTCCTCTGAAATTTGTCTCTCATTTTAGATAATTGTTTCTCTTTCTGTTGGATCAGAGACTATACGCTTGAATACGAGTGAATTGTGACTTTGGTAATGCCTTCTTTGTATTGTTTGGGTGGCAGCTAGTGAAATGAACAGGCCATTTTTATCAGTAGGTTTGGAGAACAAATCAGTAGATAGGGTGCAATCTGAATCTAATTGTACCAAAGTATCGAGAAAGCTGATGGAGTAGTGATCATGTTGTACAGTGAATTGGAGTTCCGGACGAAATTGATTAATGTGATCACAAATGATGTAGTGTGGGAGTTGGGCCAGTCCAGATACAAAAAATATTGTCTATGTAACGATGCCAACATAAGGCGTACTGTTGGAAAAGATGTTGGTGTAAATATAATCGGTTTCAAATCGGTCCATGTATAGGTTAGCATAGGGCGGAGCTACGTGGGCCCCCATTGCGGTACCACATTTTTGGGCATAAAATGTGTCCTCAAATAGGAAAAAATTTTTAGTGAGTACAATGGTAAGTAATTTAATGCAGAAATATATGGAGTTGAGTGATAATGTATTGTCAAAAAAGGAGATTCTGTTTAACTGCTTGGATGCCCAGGGTGTGTGTGATGGAAGTATAAAGGCTGTTGACATCGAGTGTGACCAAAAGGCTATTGGGTGGAATGGTGGGTAGTGATTTGAGAATATGAAGAAAATGACCAGTGTCAAGTATGAAGGATTTAGTGCGTCTTGTAATTGGTGTGAGAATTTTCTCTAAAAATTTGGATAAGGGAGATAAAATGGAATCCGTTGATGCAACGATAGGTCTGCCTGGTGGGTTGGTAAGTGATTTGTGAATTTGGGGAGAATATAAAAGACAGGAGTGATAGGATGAGGATTGAGAAGAAATTCATGAGTTTTCTTGTCTATTATTCTGTTGTCCAGGTAATCGTCGAGAACACAAGGGATTTGTTGGCGTATTCTAGGAGTGGGATCTGTTTTGAGTTTGGAATAGGTGTTGGTATCCGCTAACTGTCTGTGTACCTCTGCTATGTAATCTTTTTTGTCCATAAGTACAAATGGCCCGCCTTTATCGGCTGGTTTTAAAATGACGTTCTGGGTAGTTTTAAGATGTTTTAAGGCTGAAATTTTCTTCTTTCGTCATGTTGTTATTGTGTAGGGTATTGGCCCATATTAATCTCCAAGATATATCTTTTGATGTCTTTATCAATGAGTGAATATAAGTTTCCACTCCATGATTAGTTTTGGGGGGGCTTAAAATGACTGGGTGTACGTAAGCCTAGAGTGTCAATGGGATAGTTGTGGTGTACTTGACTCTTGTGTATGTGTGCCAATAGGAGACTTGTCTTGAAAAAAAGTTTTCAGTCTCAAGGTTCGGTAGAACCGATTAAGTTCTTGGTCAAGAACAAATGAATCCAAGTGAGGTACTGGGCAGAAAGATAAACCCTTTTGTAGCAGTTCAAGTTCTGCAGGTGTTAAAGTATAGGAAGAATTATTGACAACTAGATTGGGTGTCTTACCTGCGATCGTGTCTGGATTGGTCAGATGTGTGGTTCTGGTCCGCTGGGAGCGCCGTGTAGGTTTCCACGTACGTTGCCTTGTTCGTCTGCGTGTGCCTAAAAAATGGGGAGCTGATTGGTGTCGTCCAAGGGAGTGTTCGCTTCCCGAGCTGGAGGTACCGTAGTGCCGGTCTGTTCTTGTTGTTCTGGAGTAGTTGTAGGAGGGATGCTCCCCCCATCTGTACACTCTGTTGTTGATATAATCGTTGGCGTCCCTTTGGAATTTAGATCTTTTTTTCTCCTGGAGTGCTTTCTTATGTTCCGATAAAGTATGGTCAAGGTTGGTCTTGAATGTGGAGAGATCTTCTGTCGATGTAATAGATGATAGTTGTTGTTCAATGGTTGTTATCTTCTCTTTAGTGTTGGTGATGGATTTCTGTAAGAATTCAAAATTCAGTAGTATCAGGTCCAATGAACATTTATTGAGTATCTGTTGGAAGCGGGTTCTGAAATCGGCATCATCAGAAAATAGGGTAGGTCGTAAATGACATCTTAGTCCCCGTGGGATCCTTCCCAATCTGTGATATTCAGCTAAAGTTGCACTATGTAGTTCTTGTGCTACCAGCTTTTTGGATTCACGTTCCAAATCTCGAGTACGTGAATCTTGGGATGATACTCTCAAGAAATCCACCGAAGTGGTTACTTGGGATAGTATGTTCTCAGCTGCAATTGTGTCGTATGCATAGCTTTGTGTTGACATCTAGAATAGGGTGCTATTCTCTACTATAGCTTAGTTTAAATATTGAGGAGAATGCACTCCTATATCATAATACGAGGTGCAGTGACAGACGAGAAATTAATCTCATGTAACAGCTTAAACGTAGGAAATCACGCACTCTCTTATAGTTTAAGATGCAATTTAGATTTATTTAGGACAAGGTCCTTCTGGTCATAATAGGTTATAGCTCATAAGCATTCATCTGAAATGATGATTGATACGTAATGCGTTGTAGAGTTGAAACGTTTCGGTCTATTGGGATTGTTTTTCTGTAAGATCCAACCACCCTCATTCACAACTAATCATAAAATGACATGATGTTTGTTCTACTAGGGCACCTCCCTAGCAGCTGCAGCACTGAATGGCTTATCCAGACTGTCTATCAGGCGGGGAGCTAATCATGGCAAGCCCCCTCCACTTCCTATTAGGGTCATGTGAGAACCCTTCCTCTTCTTCCCTAGTGCTTTTTCCCACAGACATGTGCATTAAAATGTCTCTATGTGCCACTTAAGTGGATTTGTCCGAAACAAACCTGAAAATATTTGGGTTTGTTGGCTGTCAGAAAAATAGCAAAGATGGGACCAAAACCGGTTTGGTCCTAACTGATTTGGTCATCCTTATTGAACATCTTTGCTAATTTATTAGAAAGGAAAAACTTAAAGGGGTTGTCAGAGTTATTTATTTATTTTTTTTGCTCTTTGTATGTTTCTAATTAACCAAATGTAAGGTGTTTACAATTCAATTACATCATCTGCAGTGGCTCCTTTCTCAGATTTCATAGAAGATCACATGACCTGTGATGTCAGCTTCTCTCCCTGCTCTGATGATACTTCGTACACAAGCCAGTGGGAGCAGATCTGTGTCTGTGAACAAGATGTCACTGTGCTAGTCACGCCCCTTGCACTGCCATCTGTTGCTGTCTGCCCTGTGTCTCCAACTTCTTCAGGAAAGATTAACCCCTTATGCAGCACATACTCGGGGTTGGAGGCTTTGCTGAGCAGCCACAGGCAGTGAAGAGACACAGGATCTTCCCTCCTCATCCTGCAGACACAGAGCTGGCAGACTGGAGATGTTCTGCAGAGCATTACACAAAAACAGGTAGGGGAAAGATCCTGTGTGTATCAGGAGTGTCATTGTACAGCTGGGACTTGTAGTCCTACACATACAACATGTTTCTGAGTATGCCAGCAGTCAGACATTTCACTCAGGGCAGCACCTTTATTCACTCCCTTTGCAGAGCAGGGGGAGGGGTAGGCTTTTTTGACACCCACAAATATTCATGAGGAAAACCCCAGAGCTTGTTGTTACTGCATGTACCTTGATGTTTTTGTCAGGGATTTGCACAGGTCTTACAGTTTCCCATAGAAAAACAGTATGCCCCTCCCTCCAAATGAGTAGAATGACAAATTACAGAAAACTTGAAGAAATATGGTACACTTATAAATCTCCCCCAAACAGCTCTGCAAAATTAGTATGGCTGATGTTCAATAAAGGAATAGGAGGAAATGGAGGACATGTGAGTAAAGGAGGAGCAGCACAGTGGCTCAGTGGTTAGCACTGGGGTCCTTGTTTTGAATCCGACCAATGACAAAATCTGCATGGAGTTTGCATGTTCTCCATGTGTTTGCGTGAGTTTCTTCCAACACTCCAAAGACATACTGATAAGGAACGTAGATTGTGAGCCCTATTGGGGACAACGTGATGATAATGTCTGTAAAGCACTGCGGAATATAGCAGAGCTATATAAGTGAGTAAAATAAATAAACCCTGAATTCTACACATTTACATAATTGTTAATATTATTTAGTTCTAAAAATTCATCAAAATCCTTATTTTCCTTCCTACAGTATATGATAAAACTGAATGTCTGTAGCCACCACTAGAGGGAGCTCAGTGGAAATCCTAGAAGACAGAATAAGAAGTTTACCACCGGGACCTTCTCCTCCACAAGGCCCTTTAGCAGTCATGTGGTCGGTCTCCATAGAAAGTATGCCACTAGTTTTGCATTAGTGACCTTTGATCCTGTACAAAATAGCTACTGAATTAATGCAAAATAACAAATTAATGATGATTTTAGCAAGCAAATACATATATTCAACTTAATCAATGCTGCCCTTGCCACTTTCCAAAATGTGAGCATGGCTGGGGAGGGAGCGTAGCCAGTGGGCAAAACACATTTACCTTTATTTATGCCAGTTTTTTTGGTAAAAAAGACTGAAATCTACAGCAAAGAGGTGCCATAGATTTTACACTGGGATGTGCTGACTGAAATTCCCCTTTTTTTCTTTGTCAGTTTGTACTGGAGGTGTGGCTACTCCATTTGGTCATGTACTCCTGACCAGCCCCGTCTGCCCAATAGGCTGATTTTAATTAGTGTAACTTTAAAGCCGAGTGGACTCGGCATGCATGTTTGGTACCTGCATCCCTGTATTAGTGGAGGCCTTTGAAGCACCAGAAATGGCAAAAGGCAGAAGGGACCCAGCATGCATGTGGAACCAGACACCCCCTGATTATACGGAAGCCAAGGTTGGCACATAACAGGTAGGAAATGTTAGGTTCCCGTTCTACAGAGATCACCTTGACGATTTGGTGGACGGACCCAGATAATTTTGTACAAAATATATTTGCCAAGAATCTCTAATTTATTAACCCTTTCGCGCCCGGAGCTTTTTTTGGTTATGCATTTTCGTTTTGCGCTCCCTGCCTTCAAACAGCCATAACTCTTTTATTTTTCTGTTCACATAGCTGTATGAGGGCTTGTTTTTTGCGGGACAAGTTGTACTTTCCAACGCCACCATTTAATATTGCATACGGTGTAGTGGGAAGCGGGAAAAAAATTCCAAACCGGGTGAAATTTCAAAGAAAACGCTATTCCGCTACAGTTCTACGGGTTTCTTTTTTACAGCGTTCGATGTGCATTAAAACTGATCCATAACTTTCATTCTACAAGTCAGTACGAATCCGGCAATACCTAATATGTATAGTTTTTCCTGCGTTTTCATAGTGATAAAATAATTAGAAAGTTGCCCTTTTTTTTTTTTTTTCCTTGTCAAATCTTGACCCCTATAACTTTTTGGTATTTATGTGTACAGAGCTGTATGGGGGCTCATTTTTTGCGGGACAATCCGAAGTTTTTATTGATACCATTCTGGGGTGTGTATGACTTTTTGATCACTTTTAGAAA
Source organism: Rhinella marina (assembly GCA_900303285.1). NCBI lineage: Eukaryota > Metazoa > Chordata > Amphibia > Anura > Bufonidae > Rhinella > Rhinella marina. Next base: position 41,346 of record ONZH01014371.1, read on the forward strand.
AAAAAAGCGACAAAAAACGGCAAATCGCCATTTGCACGCTTTTTTCCGCCACACAATTCGCCGTATTGGATTTTTTTAATATATTTTAAAAGTACAGGCGTTTTCGGTCACGGTGATACCCATGATGTCTATATTTATTGTTATTTAGGTATTTATTTTTTACTTATACGGAAAGGGGGGTGATTTGAACTTTTACATCTTTTTTATTTTTTATATATTTTTTAACATTTTTTTAAAATTTTTTTTTTTACTATTGGAAAGCTCAAATATGGGCTTATATATTGTGGCTTTTTTTTTTTTCTTTATGAGCAATTATGGATTTTATAGACTCAGAAATCCATGAATTGCTCATTTCTTATCCTGGCCTGCCATCTAGTGGCCAGAATAAGAATTGCACTTTGAAAACTGTAATCCTCACCAGCGAGGATTACAGTTTTCATATGGTGTACAGACACCCCGATTGGCCACACGGGGTGTCTGTACACCACCCGGAAGCGAATGCTTCCGGGTTGAGACGCAACTAGCTGCCGTGATCACGTGTGATAACGGCATCTAATCTCCGAGGAAGACGTCGCCGATGGCGGTAAGTAGCGGCAAGTCTCTGCTGTTAGAAACAGCAGAGACTTGCCGGCCATGACGTCCGCCGCACCCGCGAGCGGGCGCCATGTGCCCGCATCGCCCCAGCGCCGTACATGTACGGCGCTGGGCGCGAAGGACAAGCATAGCATTAGCTCCAGAATACTTCATATCTCTATGGCATTTTGTGCTTTATCTGGTTAGCAGTGTGCCGTTGCATTGTATGTATCTTCCTTTCCTTGTGCATTTAGCCATAGCAACGTGCACCTGTGCACTGGGATGTGCTGACTGAAATTCCCCTTTTTTTCTTTGTCAGTTTGTACTGGAGGTGTGGCTACTCCATTTGGTCATGCACTCCTGACCAGCTTCGTCTGCCCCATAGGCTGATTTTAATTAGTGTAACTATAAAGCCGAGTGGATTCGGCATGCATGTTTGGTACCTGCATCCCTGGATTAGTGGAGGCCTTTGAAGCACCATAAATGGCAAAAGGCAGAAGGGACCCAGCATGCATGTGGAACCAACACCCTCTGTTTATACGGAAGCCAAGGTTGGCACATAACAGGTAGGAAATAGTGTTAGGTTCCCTTACTACAGAGATCACCTTGATGATTTGGTGGACGGGCCCAGATAATTTTGTACAAAATATATTTGCCAAGAATCTCTAATTTACTAAACAAGCATAGCATTAGCTCCAGAATACTTCATATCTCTATGGCATTTTGTGCTTTATCTGGTTAGCAGTGTGCCGTTGCACTGTATGTATTTTCCTTTCCTTTTTGGTAAAAAAGACTGAAATCTACAGCAGTTAGGAGGTGCCATAGATTTCAGTCTTGGAACACAGACTGCTGGAGGACCCACTTAATTTATATTGAGGCCTATGCCTTGTCATAAATTAAGTGCATCCTCGAGCAGTACAGGGAATGTCAAAGGCCGCCGTAAAACATCAAGCTTTGATAAATTCCAAATGTTTTTAGGGTTTTGAAATACATTTTCTATATTGTTACATTTGTAACATTAGTTTTTTTACTGGCATTTTTGCCATAGACTTCCCTACAGGATTAAAAAAAAGTCAGAAAAACATGCATTTCCAGAAACCCCAAAATGGCACCAAAATACCACAAATACAAATGCTGTGTATGTAGCCTTTTTAGTAATTTACTAATGGGTACTCTGCCTTTTGAAATTGCTTTTCATCAGAAAGTTCCTTGAAAATAAGCTGATCAAAGGTGTACACTTTTGAGACCTCAAGATTAGGGATGAGCGAACTTTTGAAAAGTTCGGTTCGTTTCGCTTCGGCGAACTTTCTTGAATTTCGGATTCGTACGAACCGAACCTAAAACGAACCTTGCTATAACGGCTGAATAATTGCTTCTACAATGATGGGAGTCAGATAGGGTATAGTTTCGTTTACTTGCAGTTGCTATTACAATGAAAAAAGTGGAAAAAATCCAAGTGACTTCAACAATGGCGACACAAAATATACGCTTTTTTGAGAATTTACACTAATGAGTACGCTAATGCGAACATTCCCGCACAAATAACGAACATACAGTGTAATGTTGTCAAAGGTGCGCTACTTAACTGAATATGTACGCATTAGCGTACGAATACACTGCGTCTGCGAACATTCCTACTCAAGTAACGAACATACAGTGTAGCGTTGTCAATTGTACGCTACTTAACTGAATATGTACGCATTAGCGTACGCATACACTGCGTCTGCGAACATTCCTACTCAAGTAACGAACATACAGTGTAGCGTTGTCAATTGTACGCTACTCAACTGAATATGTACGCATTAGCGTACATTCTCAATAAATATGCGTATATTTTGCGTCGCCGTTATTTTAACCAGATTCGTTACGAACTTTCTCAAAATTCGGTTCGGTGACGAACCGAACTTTTGGGAAAGTTCGTAACGAATCTGGTTCGTTACGGTTTGGTTCGCTCATCCCTACTCAAGATATAAGGGAACCTAAAATCAGTGGCTTAAAGAGGACCTTTCACCACTCCTGACATTCCTGTTTTAATAGCTTCATGCATTCCCCATGCAATAACAATTCTGGAGCATCTCTTCTTATGGCTCTATGTTGTGCCATTCCTTTATTATTTATGCTAGAAGTTATGAATAAATTGCTATTGGCTTTCTCTAAAGGTACAGAGGGGTGGTAACAAGTTGGGGGTGTATACCTGCACAGACTCACTCTATCCAATTAGGGCCGGCTTTTCAGACTGTGCAGGGACATGCCTCCAACTTGTTACCTCCCCTCTGTACCCTTACTGAAGGCTAAGAGCAATTCATTCATAACTTATAGTGTAAATAATAAAAGAATGGCAGAACATAGAGACATAAAAATAGATGCTTCAGAATTGTTATTACATGGGGAATGCATGTAGCTATTAAAATGGGCCTGTCAGGAGTGGTGAAAGGTCCTCTTTAAAGAGGCTCTGTCACTACCTCCTAACCTATGTATTAAAATACATAGGTGGGTAGTGGCCTCACAATGAATTCAAATCATACCTGTAATTCCCTTGTAGATGCAGCGGTTGATGTGTAATTTGATGTTTAAAAAGTATGCAAATGAGCCTTCTGAGCACCGTATCTTCACCGCCCTCCCGGGTCCTAGGCACGCCCTCCAGTGTTTAGAAACTCCCCTATCCTTTATGATTGACAGCGCTTAGACCGTTCGCCAAACACTGCAAGCGCTTGGATTCAACTGCGCACACGCCGTCACTTTGCCGAACCTGGAAGTGAGGGCGCACGCTTCGTATCAGCTGAGAGGAGCCAGGAGCGAGCTCGGCGAAGTGAAGTTGAATCCAAGCGCTTGCAGTGTTCGGCACTGCAAGCGCTACTGCGCATGCCTGGGACATCGTTCAGATGCGGCGAACGGTCTAAGCGCTGTCAATCATAAAGGATATGGGAGTTTCTAAACACTGGAGGGCGTGCCTAGGACCCGGGAGGGCGGTGAAGATACGGTGCTCAGAAGGCTCATTTGCATACTTTTTAAACATCAAATTACACATCAACCGCTGCATCTACAAGGGAATTACAGGTATGATTTGAATTCATTGTGAGGCCACTACCCACCTATGTATTTTAATACATAGGTTAGGAGGTAGTGACAGAGCCTCTTTAAAGAGGACCTTTCACCACTCCTGACAGGCCCATTTTAATAGCTACATGCATTCCCCATGTAATAACAATTCTGAAGCATCTATTCTTATGTCTCTATGTTCTGCCATTCTTTTATTATTGTATTATTATTGTATTATTATTCATTATTCTTTTATGATTGTATTGTACTCATTTTGGGTTAAAAGCATTTTTTCAGCTGGTCTTTATTAAAAATATTGAACCGTTCGGTCACAAAGGGTTAACTGTTTGCAACTGTGTGAATCATACTTTTTACTTTCACTTTTACTAAGAGGTCATAAACACTTATTTAACCCCTTCGCGACCAGCGCCGTACATGTACGGCGCTGGGGCGATGCGGGCACATGGCGCCCGCTCGCGGGTGCGGCGGGCGTCATGGCCGGCAAGTCTCTGCTGTTTCTAACAGCAGAGACTTGCCGCTACCTACTCCATCGGCGGCGTCTTCCGGGTTGACTAGATGCCGTGATCACACGTGATCACGGCATCTAGTTGCGTCTAAACCCGGAAGCGTTCGCTTCCGGGTGGTGTACAGACACCCCGTGTGGCCAATCGGGGTGTCTGTACACCATATGAAAACTGTAATCCTCGCTGGTGAGGATTACAGTTTTCAAACTGCAATTCTTATTCTGGCCACTAGATGGCAGGCCAGGATAAGAAATGAGCAATTCATGGTTTTCTGAGTCTATAAAACCCAGAATTGCTCATAAAGAAAAAAAAAAAAGCCACAAAATATAAGCCCATATTTGAGCTTTCTAATAGTACAAAAAAAATTTAAAAAAAATGTTAAAAAATATATAAAAAATAAAAAAGATGTAAAAGTTCAAATCACCCCCCTTTCCGTATAAGTAAAAAATAAATACCTAAATAACAATAAATATAGACATCATGGGTATCACCGTGACCGAAAACGCCCGTACTTTTAAAATATAAAAAAAAAAATTCCAATACGGCGAATTGTGTGGCGGAAAAAAGCGTCCAAATGGCGATTTGCCGTTTTTTGTCGCTTTTTTTTTCTAAAAAAAATTAAATAAAAAGTGATCAAAAAGTCATACACACCCCAGAATGGTATCAATAAAAACTTCAGATCGTCCCGCAAAAAATGAGCCCCCATACAGCTCTGTACACATAAATACCAAAAAGTTATAGGGGTCAAGATTTGACAAGGAAAAAAAAAAAAAAAAAGGGCAACTTTCTAATTAGTTTATCACTATGAAAACGCAGGAAAAACTATACATATTAGGTATTGCCGGATTCGTACTGACCTGTAAAATGAAATTAATGGATCAGTTTTAATGCACATCGAACGCTATAAATAAGAAACCCGTAGAACTGTAGCGGAATAGCGTTTTCTTTGCAATTTCACCCGGTTTGGAATTTTTTTCCCGCTTCCCACTGCACCGTATGCAATATTAAATGGTGGCGTTGGAAAGTACAACTTGTCCCGCAAAAAACAAGCCCTCATACAGCTATGTGAACAGAAAAATAAAAGAGTTATGGCTGTTTGAAGGCAGGGAGCGCAAAACAAAAATGCAGAACCGAAAAAAGCTCCGGTCGCGAAGGGGTTAAGCCACATTCTTATCCAAAACATAAGAACTGAGCTATATTGAGTGTTTATAATGTCAGAGAGCAAAGATAATGAGCCCCTCAGCTCTCCAACTGATGGAAAAGAGAGAAAATCCAGAGGCTGCTACTAGGGGATCTCAGCTACATACAGAGAAAAGGGTTCCATATTTGTAATAAAGACCAATTTAAAAAAGATTTTTAGCTCAAAATGAGTACAATACAATCATTACAAAAATTGCCCCCAAAGGAATACATAGGCTTTAAGCTATCTCTTAGGCCTCATGCACACCACTGTATGAAAAAACGGATCCACAAAAAATACGGATGACGTCCGTGTGCATTCCGTATTTTGTGGAACGGAACAGCTGGCACCTAATAGAACAGTACTATCCTTGTCCGTAATGCAGACAATAATAGGACATGTTCTATTTTTTTGCGGAACGCAAATATGGACATGCGGAAACGGAATGCACACGGAGTACCTTCAGTTTTTTTTTGCGGACCCATTGAAATAAATGGTTCCACATACGGTCCGCAAAAAAAACAGAACGGACACGGAAAGAAAATACGTTCGTGTGCATGAGCTCTTAAAATGAATGCCCAGTCAGGAACTCAATGATGATATGTACAGTACAGACCAAAAGTTTGACACACCTTCTCATTCAAAGAGTTTTCTGTATTTTCATGACTATGAAAATTGTAGATTCACACTGAAGGCATCAAAACTATGAATTAACACATGTGGAATTATATACTTAACAAAAAAGTGTGAAACAACTGAAAATATGTCTTATATTCTAGGTTCTTCAAAGTAGCCACCTTTTGCTTTGATTACTGCTTTGCACACTCTTGGTATTCTCTTGATGAGCTTCAAGAGGTAATCACCTGAAATGGTATTCCAACAGTCTTGAAGGAGTTCCCAGAGATGCTTAGCACTTGTTGGCCCTTTTGCCTTCACTCTGCAGTCCAGCTCACCCCAAACCATCTCGATTGGGTTCAGGTCTGGTGACTGTGGAGGCCAGGTCATCTGGCGTAGCACCCCATCACTCTCCTTCTTGGTCAAATAGCCCTTACACAGCCTGCAGGTGTGTTTGGGGTCATTGTCCTGTTGATAAATAAATGATGGTCCAACTAAACGCAAACCGGATGGAATAGCATGCCGCTGCAAGATGCTGTGTTAGCCATGCTGGTTCAGTATGCCTTCAATTTTGAATAAATCTCCAACAGTGTCACCAGCAAAGCACTCCCACACCATCACACCTCCTCCTCCATGCTTCACGGTGGGAACCAGGCATGTAGAGTCCATCCGTTCACCTTTTCTGCGTCGCACAAAGACACGGTGGTTGGAACCAAAGATCTCAAATTTGGACTCATCAGACCAAAGCACAGATTTCCACTGGTCTAATGTCCATTCCTTGTGTTCTTTAGGCCAAACAAGTCTATTCTGCTTGTTGCCTGTCCTTAGCAGTGGTTTCCTAGCAGCTATTTTACCATGAAGGCCTGCTGCACACAGTCTCCTCTTAACAGTTGTTGTAGAGATGTGTCTGCTACTAGAACTCTGTGTGGCATTGACCTGGTCTCTAATCTGAGCTGCTGTTAACCTGCGATTTCTGAGGCTGGTGACTCAGATGAACTTATCCTCCGCAGCAGAGGTGACTCTTGGTCTTCCTCTCCTGGGGCGGTCCTCATGTGAGCCAGTTTCTTTGTAGCGCTTGATGGTTTTTGCGACTGCACTTGGGAACACTTTCAAAGTTTTCACAATTTTTCCGACTGACTGACCTTCATTTCTTAAAGTAATGATGGCCACTCGTTTTTCTTTACTTAGCTGCTTTTTTCTTGCCATAATACAAATTCTAACAGTCTATTCAGTAGGACTATCAGCTGTGTATCCACCTGACTTCTGCCCAACACAACTCATGGTCCCAACCAACATTTATAAGGCAAGAAATCCCACTTATTAAACCTGACAGGGCACACCTGTGAAGTGAAAACCATTTCGGGTGACTACCTCTTGAAGCTCATCAAGAGAATGTCAAGAGTGTGCAAAGCAGTAATCAAAGCAAAAGGTGGCTACTTTGAAGAACCTAGAATATAAGACATATTTACAGTTGTTTCACACTTTTTTGTTAAGTATATAATTCCACATGTGTTAATTCATAGTTTTGATGCCTTCAGTGTGAATCTACAATTTTCATAGTCATAAAAATACAGAAAACTCTTTGAATGAGAAGGTGTGTCCAAACTTTTGGATTTGTACTGTAAGTCAGTAGCTATAGGGGATGATCTTTCAGACACAGATGTAAGATGCTTGATTTCACATCTGAACAAGAACTGTTTCATTTTTTTTTTAATTTAACATGAAAAGCCCATAAACTAATATATCTGTTGGTTGTGAATATTAGAATAGATCCATGCATATTTTGTTTTGGTAAAGAAAAAAATGTTATTGTTCTCACAGGAAAAATAATAATTATCTATGTGCACGCAACAAAACAAACCTTCAATCATTAGTATACATTTATTAAGCTAATGAACAGGTTCTTTCTTTTAAATATTATATTAAAGGGGTTCTGCAGTTCTGTAAAACTGATGATCTATCCTCTGGATAGATCATCAGCCTCTGATCGACAGCGGTCCGACACCCGGGACCCCCTGCCGATCAGCTGTTCGAGAAGGCAGCGGCGCTGCAGGAGCAGCATTTTTTTTACCTAACCCCCCCCCCTCGATGGCAGCTGTAAACACAGCTATACTTATCTGCTCACCAATCTTCCAATCGCCACAAGCAAAAATTCCTGTACAGATGAGGTCACAAGTGCTGATGCACAGGGGCGTAGCTAAAGGCTCATGGGCCCCGGTGCAACAGTTCAGCTTGGACCCCCCCCTCACTCAGCGCTGGTGCACCTAGCTTTTCTGCTGCCCGAGGCAAATATTGAAACCCCCCCATGCTATATTCTCAACCTAACCCCTTCCCTCCAGTCCAGCTGTTAAAGGGGTTGTTCTCTTTTTACTACTGATGACCTATCCTCAGGGTAGGTCATCAATATCAGATCGGCCGGGGTCCTCCGGCACGCCTGACGATCAGCTGTTTGAAAATGTCTGACCCCCCCCTTCTGGCCCCCATATCAGACCCCCCTTCTGGCCCCCATGTCAGACCCTCCTATCAGACCTCAGGTCAGACTATAAAACAAATAAATATACTTACCTCTCCTGCTGTGTTGCTCCTCTCCCTGTCAGGTTGTCTCCCCGCTCTCACCTCTTCCCGGGGCCCGTGCTGCAGTCACCTGACCTCCTACAGCATCAGGTCAGAGTGCGCTCTGTACGTCCTGACACTGCAGGCAGTCAGGACACAGCAGCGCGGGCCTCAGGAAGAGAGAGCAGGAGGATGGGTAAGTACTGTACAGTGCTACCAGCGCTTCACTCCCCCTCCTCCTGCATACTAGCGTGCGCTTCCATTATGGAAGCGCTCACTAGTATTCCCTTTATAAGATACACTGCATCTTATAAAGGGAAAAGTAGAGCACCACTGGCATGGGGGGCCCTCTGGGAATTGGAGGAAATATGAGTTAAGGGAAGGGGTAGCATGGTGGCTCAGTGGTTAGCACTAGTGCCTTGCAGCAATACTACACTGGAGAAATGCATATTTACCGTGTAGATAGTAGTACCAAATAGATAGTGACCCCTTTATTAATTATTACCACAAAACCCTCAACAATAATTGTACCCAGCAAATAGTGACCCTGACAGTAATAGTGCCACAAACACCGTGTCCCCCAAAAATAAATGTGCTAAGCTGGTATTGTGCCAGGGTGCACACCATAATGATAGTCTTCCCAAAAGTCCCATCATTAGTAATAACTCTTTCCCTCGGTGTCCTTTTTAAAGATAGTGCCCCTAAAGTGCTTTTAAAAGTTCCCCAATAGTGATAATGCTACCCCAGAGTGCCCGTGTTAGTAGTAGCGTCCTTCATAGTGTTCCCTATAATAATGTCCTCAAGGTCCCCCTAGTAGTAATAAAATAATGTATCCAAAATGCCAATAGTAAAAATGTTCCCCATAGTTCCCCGGTAGTAATTCCCTCCATAGTGTACACAGTAGCAGTAAAGCCATAATGCCTTCAGTAGTAATAAACCCACTGTAGTCCCCCTGTAGAAATAAACCCAGCATAGTGCCCCCCAGTACTACTAATAGACCAGTATAGTGTCTTCAATAGTAATAAAGCCTACCATAGTGGCCCCAGTAGTAAAAAAGACCCAATTGTGTGCCTGAGTAATAATACCCCTATAGTTCCCCCAATAGTATTAATGGCAATCTATAGTGCTTCCAGTAGTAATAATTCCCCCTGCATTGCACCAGTAATTTACTCCCCCAAAGTAGTAATGTTAAAAAAAACCCAAATAGCCATATGCTCCAAGTCCATGAGTCCTGACCCATGCAGTCATGATTATGGAATTGCACCGCCTGAACCATCCTTTCATAGGCTTCAGGCTTAATGGTCTGTGATTTATAAGGCTGAATGGTTGTATTGGAAGCCATTGGCTCCTGTTCCTCACGGCAGTATTCCACAGAATCACCAGCGTAAAGACGGCAATACTGTTGAATGTGGGGCGGACCCACATTTGGGACCAACATTAGTGGCCTAGCAAACAGCAATGAAATATCGCTGGATGCTAGGGCAGTCTTGTGTACCCCCTAGGCTAGGGTACTGCAGGCTGAGAAATACTGACCTAGTATATTGAAACTTGTCAAATCAATGATATGTAAGTGACAGTGATTATATTTTGATAATTACCTATACATTTTATAATTGTAGTGTAAATCAATTTTAAAAATTGATGGGGAGAATGCCATAAAATGCCCAAACTAAAGTATACTGCGGCATTTTCACCCAGGCAGCCCCCCTGATATGAACATCGGAGCATTTCATGCTTTGATTCTCTCCTTTGACCTGCGCTGAATTGTGAAGGGCAAAGGCTTTTTATGTAGATCCGGTGAGGTACCAGGCTCTCCATAAGGTAAGCTGTGATACAGCCTTCATAACTATTGTGAGAAGAAATCATGGAGTGCTCGGATCCGTGCAGAGCAGGTAAGAGCACCTTTACCAGTTGAGAGCTGGACTTTGTTCTATTTACAAAGTGCTCCATCATACATCGTATTAGGAAAATATTGTGTCCTGTGGGGGTACAATATGGCAGCACAATCAGGAACTACAAGTCTGTTTCATAACACCATAGCCATGTACTGTCATATATATATTTCCTTGTACATAAGCCCTTAAAGGGCATAGTAGGTGATAAATGTTTTGATTGTTGGGGGGTCCTACCACTGGAAACCCCAGTGACTGTCACTAGATATGGTTTTGAGTCCCCTGTGTACGGTAATTGAGAACACAAAGGTCAAGAAAATGTGGTGGAAATGTGGTGGAAATTAATCAAACGAGTAGCTAGGGCATTTACTGGCTTGAAGAATACATTACACCATCTGTGAACGCTAACATCGCAAAATCATCTACCTAGCCCTGGACATTTTTTTTTATTATGCTACCTATGTAAACGAATTTATGTTAACTACATGGTAGTAGCTTGGTTAGCTACTCTTATGACTGTGCTAGACAGGTCATGATAGAAGGTAGTGAAAGACAAGTATTATCATACTGCATGAGCAGATGAAGAGTGACACCTTATGGCTGAGAGGAGATGATTCATATATGACACATGCCTTCCACCTTACACAATTAATAATACAGTGCATGACTACCCTCACAGAGCCATACATTGCATAGATTATCATCATTACATTAACTTGCTATGCATATTAATGCACGCAACATGTACAGACAGCTAATCAGAACACCGTTGCTTAGTTGCACTTATTAGGTAGAGACACAATTCCTGCTCTCCCTGTCTCTAGGTCTGTCACAGACTCTAAGTGTTCATTTATTCCATATGACATCACAATAACATTGAGTAGAACAGCAATATAGCCTATAATGTGAACAGGCCATAAATGAATTATTATTTTATATAAGGATAGCAGTATTAAAAAAGGGAAGTCTCCGCTCCTCCAGGTTCCATATTGTTGATCCACGATAAAAAGACTAAGCCCACAGCTCATAGAACTTATATGTAACAGTTACTGTATATGCCCCCTACACATAGGCTTTAGATACTAGCCACAAACCAAAAGAGGATCACTGTTTGCATTAAAATCGGCGATTGATCTGTTGATAAGTATAGTTACATGAACACTAATATGGGTAGTAAGTCAGCACATTAGAATTGATTTAATTGACCACAGACAGTATTACAGTATAAACATGCAGATAAGAGTATATAGACATTTGGTCACAATTTTTTCCAGAAACATCATCACTCCTGTCTTTGGTATTATTTTAGCGCTCGCTCATGTGACACAGGAAGTTGTCTCTCTCTTACTCTCTAATGATGACATGCCCCTGTATCACATGACTGGGGGGCCCAAAGCCAACAACTCCCTTCCAATTTATGTTGGCTCATCAGCAGGCTCGTCATTGAAAAGGAGCTGTTAGAGATGTGTTTGGGACAAGATGGACGATGTGATGGAGAGCAGTGTCAATGCTGAGGAAAGAAGGAGGATGTTGAAGCTGGCAAGTTCCGCATCAGTCCTGGAAGTTCTGTGGCAGCGTGGTGGCATAAAGGGGTACAGAATGTGCAGAAAAATGTGACACATGGCTGCTTCAGGTATAGGTCAGTTTACTATTATGATTAATAGTGTAGGGGATGCTTTTTAATTTTTGCTTTTGTTTTGCTTAATTTGAATGGCGGTGAGCTGCCATAAGAGTGCAGATGTTTCTGGAAAAAATGAAGACAATTTTTCTAATGACGATCATATCTCAGCTTATATAGCCCAGATTTAGGTTACATTTAGTTTTCAGCTGTTGGATAAGGTTTATGTGTATAAACTACAGAAAGCTCAGAATCTAAATGTCCACAACAATTTTGAGACTTCTTAAAAAAAAAAAACATTTTCATACATTTACAGTGCTGCTGGCAGCTGGTAGTTCACACAAAGCGCCATAATTGTCCTAGTCCACCTACAGATACAGGGGTGACATACAGTATCTGATATTCTCTGTGGCATTCAGATACTTTATCTGGAAATGAAATTTGCAGTGAATCTTCTACTTGTTGATTATTGCAATTTGCTAAATCTGATGCTGTTGACCTTACTGGTACTTTAAAGAAGCTTTCTCACCTCAGACATTGGTGGCATATCGCTAGGATTTGCCACCAATGCCAGATAGTTGCAGGTCCCATAGAAGTAAATGGAGGGCAGCCACACATGTGCTGCTGCTCTCCATTCACTTCAGGGGTCTCGTTCTGGAGAAAGGAGCGGGTTCCAGAGGTGGGACTCACACCTATCTGACATTGGTGGCATATCGTAGCGATATGCCACCAATGCCTGAGGTGAGACAATCCCTTTAAGATGATTATGCCTGCAGGTCCTTCTTGACATCTGACCTTGTTGCCAGCAGCCAACTTATTGGCCTCTTACTAACCAACCTAGGACCACTTGTTTACTGCACCAGTACCTACCTTGTTCCCCAGGTACCAGTTTGCTCAGTGATACTATTATTGCGCTGTGTGGTACAGATCTGTGATACAGCATTCATAGCTATTGTTTGGAAAACTTTGTGAGAAATCATCATAAAAACATACCATTTTAACCAGGCTTCCTCAGGTCTTTTTCTACCTTTTCTACCTTACAAAATAAATGTAGTTATCTATCATCAACCAATAATGCAGAGTATTTGATAATCCAAAACGTATCACTTTCCATTAGAGCCAAGAAAAAGGAAATTTACATGAAGAAAACTTTTAGGTGACAGAAAGTGTTGACACATGCTTGAGGTATGTGTCTTGCATATATTTCTATTTCCATCATTACATACTGTATACACTTAGTATACGTTTCTATTCCTGCCAGGGCTTATACCCTAGAACAAGTCTGCCTTTCTGTTAGAGAATTTTACCCAAAGAATACACATATACACAGAGTCGGACTGGCCCACCGAAGAGCTGCTGGATCAACCAAGTGGGCCTTGAGCCTGAAGTGGACCTCTCTGCCTCTGATTGCAGCTTGCAGGAGCCACTCAGAGGTGTAGCTATAGGGGGTGCAGAGGTAGCAGTGACTATCAGGCCCAGGAGCCTAAGAGGGCCCAAACACCCTTGTGCCACATAAGAAGAGACAGGTATTATAAAAACTGCATGCTGGTCAAGTTACACTTCTGACTGGAGGGATTAGGTCAAGAATTTGTCATGGCAGGGGCGCCGTTTCAATTTTTTCCTCAGGCAAAACGAAGGCAATGTGCTTCCCTGCCCCTGGCTACAAAGCACTGACGGAAGGGGGGCCCAAGCTGAACCCTTGAACCGGGGTCCATGAGCCTTTAGCTACATCCCTGGCTCCACTTCTCAATTGCCATAAAAGTGATGTTGCTAGCACTGTGCTCCAGGTATCTCTACATTTTAATTTTTTTCAGAGCATACTCAGTACCCCTAGTATACTTTTCTCTCTGTGTAAGAGCATATTATCAAAGTTCATATTTTTTTTTTCTCCTGGTGCATTTACTCCTAGTATAAATTTACCTTTCTTTCAAAGCATATACACTTAGTATACAATTCCCTTTCAGTCAGAACCCCAAGTAGACATTTCCCTTTCTATCAGATCATATACCCCTAGTAAACACTCAAAGTAAACACTCAAAGTTCAGTATATACCCATAGTATACATGTTCCGTGCTTTCAGAGAATATACCACTAATACTGTATATACTTCCCTTTCTGTTAAAGCATATACCACAGTATACATTTTCAGTTCTTTCAGAGCATATATAGTATCCCAGTATACATTTTCCTTTATGTCAGAGCATATATCCCTAGTATACATTTCCCCTTCTTTCATAATTATGTTAAGGCCCCATTCACACGACCGTATAAATGGATCCGCATCCGTTCCGCAATTTTGCGGAACGGGTGCGGACCCATTCATTTCAATGGGGCCGCAAAAGATGCGGACAGCAAACCGCGCGCTGTCTGCATCCGTTGTTCCGTTCCGTGGTGCCGCAAAAATATAGAGCATGTCCTATTCTTGTCTGCAAGCACGGACAAGAATAGGCATTCTCTATATAGCGCTAACCATGTGCAGTCCGCAAATTGCGGAACGCACATGGCCGGTATCTGTGTTTTGCGGATCCGCAATTTGCAGACTGCAAAACACTTACGGTCGTGTGAATGGGGCCTTAAGCATATACCCTGTACATTTTCATTTCTGTCAATGAATATATAGGACTATTAAAATACATTTTCATTTCTGTCAAAGCATATATAGTACCCCAGTATACATTTTCCTTTCTGATAAATCATATACCACTAGTTTACTTATATAGTAAGTATATAAATATGAAGTCTAACAAATAAAGGTTGCAGATTTACAGATCTGCCCCAATGTGTTTTAACCTTCCTGTTTGCCTTGCTCTTTACACTCTGTGAAATGGGAATATATTGAATGCAGCAAGCTTGCGTACAGTATCTTTGCTCTGGCAGGGTTGATGTAAGGTCTGCTTCATCACTGGGTCCATTCAGGTCATACGGCTGTTTTCAGCTGACTGTTCTCTATCTATATTTCAGGTATGTGTCTCAGCACGTAAACATATACATGCACAACTAATGAGCTGTGCACTAGCTGAAAGCCCTTCTTTCAGAATATTCATACAGATTGAGACCAGCAGATGTGGAAACCAATAATGCGATCCCGCCTGAAAGTAGGGCAGATCATTTTAGACATGTTACACTATTGTCAGGTCAGCACAGAAGTCTAATTTGTCATCCATGGGAGAAAAGACACAAGCAGAAGACATACAAGGACATACAACAAATCTAAATTATGTTCTTTCTATTTATTGTGCCAATGTAAATGTTTCTTAGATTAGTCTACAGATTCCTACATAAATTAAGAACTTCTACTAAATCATGCAGAGGTTTCTACATACAAAAATATACATACAATATGTTCCCCAAATGTACCCGTGCACCAGTCCATCCCCTTGATCTTAGATGAATGACAGAAAAGCCACCATGATCTATCAGTAATAACTTCATGTGGGGATGTCTTTATGATATTGGCATTGAATTATTTTGCAGCTTATTAAAGAATATAATGACATATGATTTAAAAATAGTGGTGGACATCATTGCCACAGCGATCTCTAGGTCTGTGTAGCTTATACTGTATTTACTGGTTCATTTTTTACATTTCTTTCAATTAAATGGGTCCTAAATTCTGTGTTTATGTTTTAACCCTTTTAATAAGCAATGCTGGACACATTTTGGACTTATCACTAGAACAGAAGTCCACTTGGAAAGGTGATTATGAGATAACCCCTTTAAAGGACTTCAGCAAATGGTGATTGTCCATATTGCAGGGCTGGCCAACCTGCGGCTCTCCAGCTGTTGCAAAACTACAACTCCCAGCATGCCCAGTCTGCCTACAGCTATCATCCTACAGCAGGGCATGGTGGGAGTTGTAGTTTTACAACAGCTGGAGAGCCTCAGGTTGGCCAGCCCTGCCTTATTGCTTCCTTTGTTGGCTTGATTCATTTTTCCATCACAATATACACTGTTTGTATCCAGGGGTTTGTATCCTGGGACCACCCTGCAATTCTGCTTGCACACTCTAGGAAAAAGTGCCAGCGTATGTTTAGTCCACGGTCCCAGCCACCAGAGAGACCACTGCTTTTTCCCTAAGTGTGCAAGCACGCCCACTGCTGATGGATTGCAGGGTGGTCATAACCCCTGGAGGTGAACAGTATATGATGTCATAGAAAAATGAATCCAGCCGGCAAAGGAGGCAATATGGACAATCACAATACATTAGGAAGTGCCTTGTATTAACTTTTTCTACATGATAAATGTCATTTTCTGGTGAGACAATCCCTTTAAGGCTAGGGCTACACGGCGACAGTTGTGAATTTCTTGTGACTGCTGCGGCAATCCCATTTATCTCTATGGGATCCCCACTACTCAGGGATCCTGGCTGCGATGGGTGTCGCCAGGGGCGTAGCTAAAGGCTCATGAGCCCTGGTGCAAGAGTTCAGCTTGGGCCCCCCCTTCCCTCAGCGCTGGTGCACCTAGCTTTTCTGCCGGCCAAGTCAAAAATTGACCCCCCCCCCATGCCAAATTCTCACCCTAACCTTTTCCCTCCTAACATTACATATATTACTACAGAACATACAGGGTAAGGCTACATTCACACCACAGTTGTTTTTGCGGCCTCCGATCTGCATATTTTGCGGCTCAGATGCGGACCCATTCACTTCAATGAACACTGTGTGCTGTCCGCATCTGTATGTCCATTCCTATTTTTGTCCATTTTGCAGACAAGGATAGGCACTGTTACAGTGGATCTGCAAAAAAAACTGATGCCAAACGGAACATCATCCTTTTTTTGCGGATCCGCAATTTGCAGACTGCAAAACACAATGTCCGTGTGAATGTAGCCTAATACAGCGCCCCATACCTCGTACATCCAGTATAATACAGCGCCACAAACCTCTTACATCTTCTCCTTTCAGACCAGACGCCATTTTTGAGCCTATTTTTCATTTTTCATTTCTCATCTCTGCAGTTTGACAGAAAAAAATCTTAGTTTATTACTTTTCCATCATCCTCCTGTCTTCTGGACAAATCATCCTACCACCCCCAGTACTGTGCCACTAGTACCACACAGATAGTGCCCTTCAATAATTATTGGCACACAGTGTCCTAAAATAACTGCGCCCAGAAAATAGTGTCCCTGACAGTAATAGTGTAAACATAACGTCCCCCAGAAATAACTGCGCTATGCTGATACTGTGCCAGGTACCCCCACAGTAATAGTGCCCCCCAAAGTCCCAACTAATAATTCTCTGCCAGAGTGCACTTGTCAGTAATAGTGCTCCCAACAGTACTAATATCCCCACTGTGCCCCAGAAGTAATAATGCTTCCAATGTGCCAGTAAGAAGTGCCCCCAAAATTTCACCCCAATAATGTGCTAGTAAGAAGTGCTCCCCACCCATAGATGCGCCCCAAATTATGTGCCAGTAAGAAACGCCCCAATAATGCGCCAGAAGTTCCCCCCATTGATCCCCCCCCCCAAAATCATGTGCCAGTAAGAAATGCCCCCAGTGCCCACATGTGCCAGTAAGAAATGCTCCAGTGCCCCCATGTGCCAGAAAAATGCCCCCAGTGCAAGTAAAAATGCCCCCAGTGCTCCCATGCCATAAAGAAATGCCCCCAAGTGCCAGTAAGAAAAGCCACCTGTGCCAGTAAGAACAGCCCCCCAGTGCCCCCATGTGCCAGTAAGAAATGCCCCCAGTGCCCCCATGTGCCAGTAACAAATGACCCCAGTGCCCCCATGTGCCAGTAAAAATGGCCCCAGTGCCTGTAATAATGCCCCAGTGCCAGTAAAAATGCCCCCAGTGCCCCCTTGTGCCGATAAAAATGCCACCAGGGCCAGTAAAAATGCCCCCAGTGCCCCCATGTGCCAGTAGAAATGCCCCCAGTGCCCTCATGTGCCAGTAAAAATGCCCCCAGTGCCAGTAAAAATGCCTCCAGTGCCCCCATGTGGCCAGTAAAAATGCCCCCAGTGCCCCCATGTGCCAGTAAAAATGCCCCCAGCGCCAGTAAAATGCCTCCAGTGCCCCCATGTGCCAGTAAAAATGCCCCAGTGCCAGTAAAAATGCCCCCATGTGCCAGTAAAAGTGCCCCATGTGCCAGTACAAATGCCCCCAGTGCCAGTAAAATGCCCCCAGTGCCCCCATGTGCCAGTAAATATGCCCCCAGTGCCAGTAAAATGCACCCAGTGCCCCCATGTGCCAGTAAAAATGCCCCCAGTGCCAGTAAGAAATGCCCCTAGTGCTCTCATGTGTCAGTAAAAATGCCCCCAGTGCCAGTAAAAATGCCTCCAGTGCCCCCATGTGCCAGTAAAAATGCCTCCAGTGCCTCCATGTGCCAGTAAAAATGCCCCCAGCGCCAGTAAAATGCCCCCAGTGCCCCCATGTGCCAGTAAAAATGCCCCCATGTGTCAGTAAAAATGCCCCCAGTGCCCCCATGTGCCAGTAAAAATGCCCCCATGTGTCAGTAAAAATGCCACCAGTGCCCCCATGTGCCAGTAAAAATGCCCCCATGTGCCCCTAAAAATGCCCCCAGTGCCCCCAAGAGAGCTCCGGTCTGTGACTGCTACAATAAAAAAAAAATTAACACTAATACTTACCTCCATCAGGCTGGCAGCAATACGATGCAGGCCTCTTCCGGCCTGTGTCCCGCGCTGTACGGCTCAGGCGGCGTGATGACGTCATCACGCCGCCTGAGCCGGCCTCTGATAGGCTGCAGGCCTAGTGCCTGCAGCCTATCAGAGGAACGGGCAGGGGAGACCCCTCGCCCTCCCCTGCCCCGCAGTACAATACAGGCATCTGTATCGCCGTCCTGAGGACGGTGATACAGATGACTATGGAGATGAGCGCTTCCACAATGGAAGCGCTCATCTCCCTCTGCCCCACCGCCGAACCCATCTGTGCGCAGGGCCGCGTCGCACCTGGCTAATTGGCGGTACGACCCTGCAAGTGGCAAGAGGGGCCCTCGGGGCCCCCCTGGACGGTCGCAACTGTGTCCTCTGCGACCCCTATAGCTAAGCCACTGGGTGTCGCGCGACAACTGTCACCGTGTAGACCTAGTCTAAAAGGGGTCTTTCACCTGTTTTTCACCTATATAACTAACAGCACTGCCCCACAGAAGATTGCACACACATCCCAGACATACCTGTGTGCACTCTGTATTACATGTCCAGAAAAAGCACTGAAGAGGGGAAGGCTGCTTTAGCTGCTCATATCTTGGGATTGGTAGCAAATAGAAAAATGGTTAAAATGGTTTTTTAAAAGTTGGCATTCTGAGCTTTCAAATGATACCAAAATCATATAATTACTGTATATCCAGTAAATCAGAAGATATAAGTGTTAGAAACCGAGTCATGAGAGAAAGCTGTTTTTAGTTTCACTTCCAGCTGGGCACTTGGGAGCTGATTTCCAGCAGAATAAAAGTGATTTTCCTGAACATGTAATACAGACACACAGTGCACACAGGTATGTCTGGGATGTGTCTGCAATCTTCTGTGGGGCACTGCTGTTAGTTGTACAGGTGAAAAACAGGTGAAAGATTCCCTTTAAATATTGATTAGCTGTCCTGAGGAAATCGGAGGGGGCTGACTGCGCCCCCCCCCCCCCCCCCATTGATCAGCTGTTTGAAAGGGTAGTGGTGCACAGACAGTCTCATAGTCAAGTGACTGGGACTGAGCTGCAATACTAAACATAGCCACTATACAATGTACTGTACAATACTATACTGTTCATACTATGAAAAAGACGCAGCACTCGTCCAAGTGCTGCAGCCCATTTACAGAGCAACTCTTCCTGGCTCAGGTAGATAGCAGTGCAGAAGAAGTACTGTGCCCACCACTCACATACTATCCCCTGCTGGTGTGGACGCCACGCCATTCATCATGCCATCCGTTATCCTGGTCGCCAGCATCCTCTCCATGATGCCACCTCCATGCTCCTTTGTGATGCTCCCTTATCGTGCACACATTCAATTCTAGCCTCTTAAAGGGCCAGTTTGTGCACTCCCAAATCCTAAATACTTCCCCAGCTAATGGCTCTGTTCTCAGTGGGTCAACTGCCAACTACAGTGGGGCTATTCCAGGAGGTAGCAGACTGGTTGCTAACTGTGAAGTCCAGATGCCTGTGTAAGGTTTAAAGGGTGAATACAGGGAAAGTTCCAGAGTAACACCCTTAGGGTTACATCTATGACAAACTGGTTAGTTAGGCACAGTGGGTTCACACTTGCTGATCCGTAACAGATAGCAGTACAGTACAAGTAGTGCAGGTAGAATGCAATAAAATACTGCACATGCAATACGTGTGGATAGCTAACTGTGCCTACAATGATCACCAACAAGCATCAGAAACTGAGCACAGAACAATGGAAGAAGGTGACCTGGTATATGGATTCACATTTTCTTTTAAATCATGTGGAAGGCTAAGTACTTAGGCATCACTCACCTGGGGAAGAGGTGGCATCAGTGTGTACTATGGGAAGAAGACAAGTTGGTGAAGGCAATGTTTTGCTGGGAGACCCTTTGTCCTAGTATTTATGTAAATGTTATTTTGACACGTACCACCTTCCTGTTGTTGGAGGTGAAGCATAAGCATGGCAATGATATTTCAGAATGGCATTGACCTCTTTCAGCAGGATAATGTGAGCTGCTTGTTTAGAAATGGTTTGAGGAACATGTTCAAGGTGTTGACCTCCAAATTCCTCAGATCTCAGTCTGAGTGAGCATCTGTAGCATGTGCTGGAAAATCTAGTAAGACCCACCATGAAACTTTCAGGACTTTAAGAGTCTGCTACTAACATAATGGTGCCAAATACCATCAGAGGTCTAGTGGCGTCCATGCCTCAACAGGTCAGAACTGCTTCTGGAGTACAAGGATGACCACAACAACATTACATAGTTTGTTTTAATGTTATGACAGTCTGGTGTAAATAGTAAAATATAGTACCAAAATTCTACTTAACTTATTCCTTACATATTTCCCAAAGACCAACAATGATGAACAACCACAAGGAACTTTGTGGTCTCCTGGTTTTCAAATCATTACTAGAGATGAGCGAGTAGTGTTCGATCGAGCTGGTATTCGATCGAATACTACGATATTCGGCACACTCGATTTCAATCGAGTATAACGGCGATGGCGCACTTAGAATTCGTTTCCCCTCCCACCTTCCCTGGCGCTCTTTTTCCACCAATCAACATGCAGGGGGGGTATGACAGGCACGCTGAGCACGCTGGCAGCGCGAAAACAGCGTCTACATGCATTGGCTGGAAAAACCATGTGACCTCGAATATTAAAAACTCAGCTCTTCCTGCTCGTACGCATATGCTGCGTGAACTTAGTCAGGGACAGAGGCTGGAGAAGGGAGAGACAGATTTTAGCTGTTGGACAGGCAGGAGCGTGAATAAAAGCCCTTATCAGGGCTACTACAGTGGACTTCAGTGATAGGTTTACTACAATATAGACTTTACAGAGAACGGCTGCTGTATTCAGGGATAGCTGCTGGAGTAGGGACAGAGAGAGGCATTAGTGGTGTATTAGGTGCTCTGCTACATACCAAACTATATTTGGCACTACTGCTGTGTACTTTGAAATATACAATATCTAGGCATTTTAATAGGCCACTGTACTGTGCGTTCTCTTGCTAAATTATCTCACATACCTGGTGTAAATACCCACCGTCTGTTCAGTTACTACACGGCTTTGTACTTTGAAATATACAATATCTAGGCATTTTAATAGGCCACTGTACTGTGCGTTCTCTTGTTAAATTATCTCACATACCTGGTGTAAATACCCCACCGTCTGTTCAGTTACTACACGGCTTGTACTTTGAAATATACAATATCTAGGCATTTTAATAGGCCACTGTACTGTGCGTTCTCTTGTTAAATTATCTCACATACCTGGTGTAAATACCCACCGTCTGTTCAGTTACTACACGGCTTGTACTTTGAATATACAATATCTAGGCATTTTAATAGGCCACTGTACTGTGCGTTCTTCTTGTTAAATTATCTCACATACCTGGTGTAAATACCCACCGTCTGTTCAGTTACTACACGGCTTTGTACTTTGAAATATACAATATCTAGGCCATTTAATAGGCCACTGTACTGTGCGTTCTCTTGTTAAATTATCTCACATACCTGGTGTAAATACCCACCGTCTGTTCAGTTACTACAGCGGCTTTGTACTTTGAAATATACAATATCTAGGCCATTTAATAGGCCACTGTACTGTGCGTTTTCTTGTTAAATTATCTCACATACCTGGTGTAAATACCCACCGTCTGTTCAGTTACTACACGGCTGTGTACTTTGAAATATACAATATCTAGGCCATTTAATAGGCCACTGTACTGTGCGTTCTCTTGTTAAATTATCTCACATACCTGGTGTAAATACCCACCGTCTGTTCAGTTACTACACGGCTGTGTACTTTGAAATATACAATATCTAGGCATTTTAATAGGCCACTGTACTGTGCGTTCTCTTGCTTAAATTATCTCACATACCTGGTGTAAATACCCACCGTCTGTTCAGTTACTACACGGCTGTGTACTTTGAAATATACAATATCTAGGCCATTTTAATAGGCCACTGTACTGTGCGTTTTCTTGTTAAATTATCTCACATACCTGGTGTAAATACCCACCGTCTGTTCAGTTACTACACGGCTTTGTACTTTGAAATATACAATATCTAGGCATTTTAATAGGCCACTGTACTGTGCGTCTCTTGTAAATTATCTCACATACCTGGTGTAAAATACCACGCGTCTGTTCAGTTACTACACGGCTTTGTACTTTGAAATATACAATATCTAGGCATTTAATAGGC
>ONZH01014372.1:0-57231 GCA_900303285.1 Rhinella marina
TATGAGAAAGTCCCCCAAGGAGTCCCCACTGTAACTTGCTTCCCATACAACTACCTCACCCCCCGACACCTGTGTCTCGCCATTGTCCACCACCTCCTCAGACAACACTGGTAAATCCCCAGTATCAGCACACGGAGACTGCAAAGGTCTTGCGAATTGGGGCAGAGAATGTTCTGGGGTAAGCACATCAGAGAAGGGTGACTATTCGGTTCCAGGGAGTACGTGACCACATGCAATCTCCATCCAAAAAGTCATACTGAGGCTCACCACCATGATTTACACTGCCAATCCTATTACTGAGGCTCACCACCATGCTTTACACTGCAATCTTATTGAAAGACAGACAATCAGGGGTTAACCGCCAGGTTGTCAGGCAGCATTTTTAAGTGGGTCACCATTACCGTGTCCCTTGAAAAATTTTTGCCCTTGGGGTCATCGCCAGACTATTTTTTATGAAAGGCCATGGGGTTCTATACACACAGTGCTGACGGAAGCCCATCAGCCTTTCTAAACACAATTGAATCTGTCCCATCATGAGAAAGTCCCCCCAAGGAGTCCCCACTGTAACTTGCTTCACTTTCAACTACCTCACCCCCCGACACCTGTGTCTCGCCATTGTCCACCACCTCCTCAGACAACACTGGTAAATCTCCACTGTCGGCACACGGAGACAGCAAAAGGTCTTGTGAATTGGGGCAGAGAATGTTCTGGGGTAGCACATCAGAGAAGGGGTGACTATAGGGTTCCAGGGAGTACGTGACCACATGCAATCTCCATCTAAAAAGTCATGCCACACTTGATCGAGCTCATAATTGACAATTGTACCGGTTGATGCAAAATTTTTAAGTTGGGGTCCTGCGTCGTCATTCTAACTACATCCGGCTGTTGTCACCACCACACACGCTAGCCCAGGGGGCACTCCTCTGGCTCTTCCAGCTCAACCTCCTTACCCCCAGCCTGCCCCCCCACCTACAGGCCCTCTCTCCAAACAATTTACGTCTTTTTCCTATCTTTCTCTCTCTCCAAACTATTTTTCCGGATAGCTGCCATATACGGTATTAAACTGAGTAGTATACATAGAACACATACCACACTTGATCTATACTGAACGTCACTTTTAAAAATACGTCATTTTCCTCTCTTTCTCTCATTTGTCTGGGTTGCAATTAAGCAGACCAAGTCTGCCTAATCTAATAGTTTCCGTGTAATTGCTCCATACTGCACGTTTTTTTCCTCTCTTTCTCTCTCTCCAAACTATTTTTCCGGATAGGTGCCGTATACGGTATTAAACTCAGAAGAATACATACCGTACCGGTTGATGCTACAGTTTTTCCAAATCCATTCGGCTGTTGTCACCACCACACACGCTAGCCCAGGGGGCACTCCTCTGGCTCTTCCAGCTCAACCTCCTTCCCCTCAGCCTGCCCCCCACCTACAGGCCCTTTCTCCAAACAATTTACCCGGATAGGGGACGTATTAGATATTATACTGATTTTTGTTTGTTCCTCTTTTAATTGGCTCCTGACCTGTGATAGGCAGAGCATGGACACGTCCCCTTAGCTGCAGTAGAAAAGACACTCCCCTGGCCAGAGCAAACTCTTTTTCCTTTTCCGTGTTCGAAAAATCCATGAAATATATGGTCCCAAGATAGGGGACGTATACGATTTTAAACTGAGAAGAATCGATGCCACACATGCCCCACTAGGAGAATTTGGGGTAATGGTGGGATTAGGCAGCCTCAGAGGCATCCATGCATGCTGCCCCTGCTGTTTCCTGTCCATTTCCGTGGTGTTTCCATCATTTTATGAGGTTTCCAGGTTTTCACCCAGCCTTCCCTAGGCAGAGCCTTGGTCCCCTGCAAAAAATGCTCGAGTCTCCCATTGACTTCAATGGGGTTCTTTATTCGAAACGAGCACCCGAGCATCGGGAAAAGTTCGACTCGAATAACGAGCACCCGAGCATTTTAGTACTCGCTCATCTCTAATTTGGACATGACTACAAAACGGGGCCACTTTTAATATTTTTTCCAGGGCCCATGGCATGCCCATTCCCTCTCTCAAATCCCTTCTGCTCTGCTCCATCTCTTCTTCATCTGTCAACTCATTTACATGGGCATGTGTGGGGTAGGCCATGCGACATTCTGACAGAGCTGGCTCTTTCAGTTGCGCATGTGCTGTGTCAGTCAAGTCTTCAAGCTTGTTTACCCAAGGCTAGTAGTTGCTGAGCACTCTGCAGTCTTTGTTACTAGAGTGCATGCTTGGATCTCTGAGTTTCAAGGACACTATGATGTATGACATAGGGTTGTATGACTATGGATAACTCTTTTAATCTATCTACAATATATTTCAGTTTATGCTGATGATCCAAAATCATTACTTTTTCACTTTTAAAAGCCCACTAAGCCTATAACAAGTAGAAAATTCACGCTCACTTCTGCCATGAGGAGAGATGTGCATACTACAGGGGACATTATAATACAGGGAGAATAATAATACAGGAGACACTTAAGTGGAAGGACATTATAATACAGTCCAGAGCACTACAGAGGGGCATTATACTACAGGGGGCAGTATGGGGCAACATTATAATGCAAGTGAGACCACTACAGGTGGCATTATATCACAGGGGGGGATTTTATACAGAAGACACTACTGGGGACATTATAATACAGGCTGGAAAAATACAGGAGGCACCCCAGGGTGGGCATCATAATACGGGCTAGAACACTACAGAGGGCATAATAATGCAGGGCACATTATACATATGGGAACCACAAGGGGGGCACATTATACGTAATGGCACTACAGTGGGCATTATATTACATGTTTCACTACAGGGGGTCATTATAACTACAGAGAGTACTGCATTGGGGCTTTAGAAATAGTGGGGCTACTATGGGGGCATTATAAATACTGGGGCCATTATATAGGGAGCATTATAACTCCTGGGAATGCTATGGGGGCTTTATTACTATACTGTGGGCCCTATAGGGGTACCTTATACATTAGCCTTATTACTACCGGGCCTCTAAACGGTGTCATAAATTTAGAGCAGTCTCAGAGCATATTACTAAGGGAGGGACTTTCTGTATGGCATTATTATTTCAGCAGTATAGTGTTTGTGGACTTTTTGGGCTCAGTATTGAGAGTAGCAGCAAGATGATAATGTTTCCTCACAGTAGATATTCTCCTACAATGTAAGGCTTGTATCCTGACCCACTCTCCGGTCCTCTACTCACTGCTAGGTAGCTCGGGGAGGGGCAGAGGACTGGGTTAGTGCTGGATGCAGAGAAGAGGCTTCCGGAGACAGGATTATAAGCTGCGCACAGCAATACAGAAAGCAGGCTGTCAAGGAGAAGGAATCCTATAACTGTTCATTTCTTACCTGACAGCCTGCTGTCTGCAACATGTCCTGTGGCATCTCCTTCAGAGCTGGCACCAAGGGTGGACCACCCCCCACCCCCACTTGGCACGCCACTGCATTAGTTCCTATGGCATGGCCAACATACACATCTGGAAAAACACCATCAATGCTGAACAGTATATTGTCTCTTTCAGGGAAGGCCTTGAATATTCAGGCAAGCCAATCCTAAACCACATACTGTATCCATCACAACAGTGTGGCTTAGCAGACGAATACTTCAGGTTCTGATCTGACCTGCCTGCAGTCCAGATCTTTCAGCAATAGAAAATGAAAAATCCATCAAAGAAGATCCAGGACATTCATCAGCTATCCTACATCAGACAAGAACGGGACAACATTCCTCTCCCAAAACTCCAGCAATTAGTCTCCTCACTTCCCAGATGTGTATAGATTATTGTTAAAGGAGTTGTCTCTCCAAGCTCTTTTCAGTTGTTGGCATTTTAATAACAGTGTATTTCACTCCATGAGGAGCAGGCCCTGAATCCTGTAACCCCCTATGTAAGTGCGCACTCCCAACCAGAAATCATTGTCAGACTGTATACTGAAAGAGCACAAAGTCTCATTACATGACATGGATGTATATCATGCACTTGAGAATCTTTATCAGAGCACACAAGCTATCTATCAGTATGGATCAGCTATACAGTTGTAGCGAGAGTCAAAGCTGACAGGTAGTTTGCGCAAAGGCAACATGCGGGCACATATGAGGTGACTAAGGCCGGGAGCTAGTGCACATGCGCTGCTGACTTCATTTCAATTTTATGGGATTGCCGAAAATAGTCAAGCGGCACGCTCAGCTATTTCCGGTGCTTCAATAGGAATGAATGGGGAGTGCTCTCCCCATTCATTTCTGTGGGGCTGATGAAAATAGAGCCATGTCACTCACCCCTGACAGCTCTGGCTGGAAGCATAAGCAGCAAGAAGAGGTAGCACCGTTCCAGCGTGGTCACTGCTGTTACTGTCAGAGGGTGTTTGGATCCCGTGGCAAAAGCAGAAATAAGGGGTCAAGATTTTGGAAAAAAACACAGGAACAAATAAAGAAACAAAGTACACAAAACAAGGTATTTGAAAATTTGATGATATGGATATCATTTATTTCTTTAATATTGATTGCTGTCATGAGACAACCCCTTTAAAGAAGATGGATTGATACACAGCGGTTGACATGGTCCTGTCCCAATTGTTTAGAGAAGTATTGCTGCCATCAAGTTCTAAATGAGTTAATTTTTTCAAGAAATGGTAAAATGTTTGACCTTCAACATCTGATATGTGTTCTGTGATCTATTGTGAATAAAATATGGATCTATGAGATTCGCAGTCTGGTTTTTTTTTACATATTTTACATATTACACAGCGTCTCAGTTTTTGGAAATGGGGTTATAGATCCCTATGGATGCATGCTACATGTTATATGACCGGCCCTCATCCACTCATCCATACATTTGATAACTCACGAAAGGTAGGTGGTGGTTGGAATTGCAGCATATATGGGAGCCTTCAGATTATCATTTTGCTGAGTTGTTGCTTGTTTTGGAGAAAAGCACATTTATGTTATTTCTATCATGCTGGTGATAAAATCCATAGTGTGTTAGCTGTCATGTTTCCCAGTCTAAATTGGCACATGCATTATGTATAGCTGCTATATAGGGATCTTGTCTATCAGGATACTGAGTACTGGTATTGCTGAATGCAAAGACATGAATATTTCTTATCAAACAGCTCAAAATCAGTCTATAAAGGCGTTCACATTATTTCAAAGAATAAAATAATCCCAAAAAATAATTCTCACAATTTGCACTACAATGTAGCTGTGTGTACACAGAGACTAGTGCCATTTAGAGACTGGCGAGAAGTCCATTCAATGTGCGTCTCTATGCGATGACATCATGCAGACATTGTTCATCTCGCTGTGTCACTACACATCATCTTCTTTATAAAGAGTCCTGTGTATGGCCATTGGCAGTCCTAACTGCCCGCACTGTTAATTTCACAGTGTTCATTCTATTGTTCCTTAGTTATAAGAGAGGTGAGTCCCTGTTTTTCTCCTTTGTTTCCTTTCGCTCTACATGGTACCCCAGCACCCTCTTACTTGTTAAAACAGGCATGGTTAGCAGTAATTGCAGTTGACATTGTTGGGTTCCTGGCCCCATCACTTGGGACAAATCATTCTTTCACCGGGAACAGCTCGTTAAGCCGTCTCTGAACTCCAAAGCCACTTAATTAAGTTGTAAGAAAAAAAATTGCTTGGTTCTGGTGGGAAATTTGCACACAAAGACCCTTTGGCTGGCTCTCATCTCTTCTATTGTGTTTTTTTTTTCTTTTCGCAATAGCTACCCAAACAAGTATACCAGTATCAAATCGCCCCCTATGCTTCTGCAGGACTCGTCCATACACTGCTTCCAACTGGTGCTGGCGAGCCTCATTAAACTAAAGAAATAAATTGGGTTTGTTAGGGAATGTTTTCCCAATGATTCACTAACAGGACTTTTCTTTCCAACACAATCAAGGATATATAAGTGCTTCAGAAGAGCCCTTAACAGACTGATTGGTGAAAGACTTTGTAAAATTGAAGGGTGAAAACAGGTACATGAAAAAGGCGGCTTATTGTGGTCCTGTGTAAACACTCTGGAGAGGCTGTCCACAGTTAAACTGTCAAACCTGAGGCTTCTGTTTGTATTCACACAATCAGTCCGACAAATATTTTGGCACTTCTGTTTGCCAGCATTCCATGAGTGCATACTGGGGTGACCCTCCCCTGCTGCAGTGTTTCAGATGACCGTGTCCTCTTTTTAGACACTTCTATAGAAAACTCTGCCGGACCATTATCTGGCAGGAGAACAGTGGGTGAGAAAAAGGAGAATGCTGAGATACTGTATTCCCCTTCATGTACCAAAACTGGAGGAAGGAAACATATTCCAGGAAATTGCAGAAGCTGTACATGTATACCTATGAATAAATCAAGCACTGTAACAAAATATATACTTTAAATGCATCAATCTAGGGTTGAGGAAAAGTAAATAGCAAGTCAGTAGCATTATTATATTTAAAGAGGATGTGACAGCTCTGCTAACATGAGTGTTTTAGTACATACTGTATGTGTGTTCCTTATGATGGAACAGTTTTGCAAAAGGAAGTTCATTACAGCAGGGCAGTATCATCAATATAGGGTGTGGAATTGCGCAAATGCAAGCCATTGGATGCTCACCTACAGAGCCGAAACTTGTCCTAGTGACACAAAGTCCATATTTATATCTTCTTGTTCATGAGAAACTCCAGTTTTGGAATATCTGTTCTTAGAGCTCTGTATTGTGCTGTTACACCTACTGGAATTGCATGAATTAGTCCTCATGCACACGACCATATGTATTTTGAAGTCCTCACATCATAGATCTGCAAAATACAGATACCATCCAAATATTTTGCAGACTCATTGACTTCAATGGGTCCATGGTCCGCATTTTGCAGCCAAGTATAGGAAATTTGGTATCTCAGCGGAATGGACACATGGATGCAGAATGGACATGGATCTCTTGAAGTCAATAGATTTGCAAAAAAAATGCGTCACATGGACCGCATCCGTATTTTGTGAATCCACAATTTGCGGACCACCAAACCAACACAGCCATGTGCATGAGGTCTTAATTGGACATTACCACTTTCTCTTGCCAAGAAAGTGTGTTCCAACACACTCTGACACTGTCCAGCCAGTGTTGATAGTATCTGAATGTATAAAAACATACCCTATTCACAACAGGAATTATAATGGTGTCACATTATAAGGTCTTATTTAGGGCTTCTTTTTTATTTATTTATAATTTTTTTTGGGAGGGGGGTATGTAAAAATCGCTATTTCTTACAGCATATTTGGATGGTTTTTATGGTGATTTTTAAGGTGTACATTTATATTAACGTGTAGATGTATCAATTAATCTTGTGTTACAAGAAAAATGGCACAAATATAGCTGATGTCGCAAGCATACCCAAGACAGGTGTAAAATCAAGAAAAGTTGCCCGCTGTGAGCAAAATAAAAGTTGCAGCTGACCATATTCAGTAAGTCCTTATCTTCTCCCACAAACTGGCGTAAAAATGTCGCAGTTGATGTAAAAGGTTGCAAATCTGCACTACTTCCCATTTATTATGCTCTGTATGGCTAGAAATAGAAGAATAAAAGTCTCTCTTTATTTTGTGCAAAATAGGAGTTGTAGTACATCCAGCAGTAGTATATAGTGCAATTTCTCTTCCCAGATGATGAGGTATGGTGATTAGCAAAGGGGCAGATAATGGTACCTCGAGTATGCAATTTTGCTGATATCTCTCTCCTGAACTTCTGGCTAACAGCTGGAAGCTGGCACTTGTGACTTTGGGTGTCCACTGTGTAATCCAGACTTTAGTGAGTTGGCTTGGCCTGGATGTGATGTAGGTGATGGGTAGCTGAGCTGTCGTCCCTCACCTGCAGCAGGGTCTATATAGCCATAGCTGGTCACTCTGCTGACTGTAAACACTGTAGCTTTGAAGATATCTGTTGTTCTGTATTCTTGCAGCCTCTCTGGAGTAGTGGTCATAGATGAGCTGAACCTAATCCCTGACCCTAAGACCCTTGTAGCAGGAGAAATGTGATTCCTGTTTCCTCCTTCTATAGACTAGCACTCCCTCTCCTGGCAGGATGTAGGACCACACCTACCAAGATGGGAGGAATGGGATGGTTAGTCCCATTCCTAATGCCAACTAATGGCAACCATACTTTATCTACAGGTTATTCATGAACATGGCAAATTCATAATAAACTAAAACTTTGCAGACATTCCCAGGTCTGACGTACTGTACATGCATCATAATTTTTCACTTTGTACACTTTATGCTTTCACAACATGCAACTTATTGTACTGTATGTTGCAACTGACAATCAGTTTTTAACAATGTCCAGCATGGTCTCACAGTTTTTGGTCATATAGTGATCGTGTCTTTACTGCCTGATGACTTCTACAACTGATTCTGCCCTAAGAAAAAATATAGTATATTATATTATATAGTGTAATATTTCTTACAGTAGAGCCACATATTTCCCACACAATGGTTCCTCTTTATAGCCAATGCATAATATGTGCAGTAGTGTAGACCTAATAGCAATGCCAAGACATTGACTACCTTTCATCTTATCTTGAGATATCCTGAGATAAGTAGAGCATACTAGCTTTGAAAAATGTTTTTGCATTACGGTGCTCAAGGCAAAACTTCTTTTTTCTAACCTGGTCATCTCACTCCTCTCATCTTTTATCTCGCATCTCCAGACATGTTGGACCTCTGTATGTCTTATAAGGAAGCTGTCTTCAAGAAAATAAACTACTGCCCTTACTATATATCCTCCCAGATTTTTCCTTTAGGGGCCGTAAGGAGGTAAACCTGCCCCAAAAGCTATTGAGTACTCTTCAGGTTAGAAGAAGGGGACCATATTTAAAAAATCTGAGGGATGTTTATTAGAGATGAGCGAGTAGTGAAATATTCGAAAGTTCGAAATTCGATTCGAATAGACCGCGAAATTCGACTATTCGACCGAATATCGAATCCCATTAAAGTCTATGGGGAAAAAATGCTCGCCACTTGGAAATCTCAATTCGACCACTTGGAGGTCACCAAGTCCACCCTGAAACCTCAGAAAAGGATGCCAACACTGCTGGAATGCAACTGGGACAGCAGGGGAAGCATGTCTGGGTGCATATAACGCGCCCAAGTTGCACTATTACGCCACTATCACAGCCTCTCAACAATACACTGCAAAGACAATGTAACCTCTCTGTAAAGTAAGACCATACAAGGAAACCTTCTTTCCTCAACATTGCCATGGACCCCAAGCCAAACTAGACAAAAAAGAAGATAAAATTCTGCACCCCTTAAAATCACGTTGCCTATGACAACCACAGATGGCATAGGCAAGGGGGAAATCAAATAGACCCCACCCCTAATTGTCATTGTGTGTGTGTGTGAGATGTGGTCAGACATGTCTTCTTTAAAATGTAAAAACAACTCAAACACATGCAGAAGCCTTAAAATGCCCAAATTGTTGGCACTTGAGATGTCAGTGACCCGACCTGGCCCAGTGTCATGTCTAGCAGGTAAAGCAGTGGGGATGTTGAGGGATGCGTAGGACCGCAAAAGGCAGGAAGAGGCCGTGGGCTGGCCAGAGGCTCATGGAAAATTTTGTGGAGGCCCAAGCGGTGAGACGTCTTAAAAATTGTGTGGAGGCTAAAGAGGTGAAACCTCTTAAACATTTTGTGGAGGCCCAAGAGGTGAGACCTGTTAAAAATTATGTGGAGGCCCAAGAGGTGTGACCTGTTAAAAATTATGTGGAGGCCCAAGAGGTCAGACCTCTTAAACATTTTGTGGAGGCCCAAGAGGTGAGACGTATTAAAAATTATGTGGAGGCCCAAGAGGTGAGACGTATTAAAAATTATGTGGAGGCCCAAGAGGTGAGACCTCTAAAACATTTGTGGAGGCCCAAGAGGTGAGACCTCTTAAAAATTATGTGGAGGCCCAAGAGGTGAGACCTCTTAAAAATTTTGTGGAGGCCCAAGGGGTGACACCTCTTAAAAATTATGTGGAGGCCCAAGAGGTGAGACCTGTTAAAAATTATGTGGAGGCCCAAGAGGTGAGACCTCTTAAACATTTTGTGCAGGCCCAAGAGGTGAGACGTATTAAAAATTATGTGGGAGGCCCAAGAGGAGAGACGTGTTTAAAAATTATGTGGAGGCCCAAGAGGTGAGACGTTGTTTAAAAATTATGTGGCAGGCCCAAGAGATGAGACGTGTTAAAAATTATGTGGAGGCCCAAGAGGTGAGACGTGTTAAAAATTATGTGGAGGCCCAAGAGGTGAGACGTGTTAAAAATTATGTGGAGGCCCAAGAGGTGAGACGTGTTAAAAATTATGTGGAGGCCCAAGAGGTGAGAACCTGTTAAACATTTTGTGGAGGCCCAAAGAGGTGAGACCTGTTAAAACATTTTGTGGAGGCCCAAGGAGGTGAGACCTCTAAAATATGGGGCCCAAGAGGAGACGTCGTTAAATGTGGAGGCCCAAGAGGTGAGACGTGTTAAAAATTATGTGGAG
This sequence comes from Rhinella marina, assembly GCA_900303285.1. NCBI lineage: Eukaryota > Metazoa > Chordata > Amphibia > Anura > Bufonidae > Rhinella > Rhinella marina. The sequence goes on from ONZH01014372.1 coordinate 10,524, forward strand.
GCCCAAGAGGTGAGACGTGTTAAAATTATGTGGAGGCCCAAGAGGTTGAGACCTGTTAAACATTTTGTGGAGGCCCAAGAGGTGAGACCTGTTAAACATTTTGTGGAGGCCCAAGAGGTGAGACCTGTTAAACATTTTGTGGAGGCCCAAGAGGTGAGACCTCTTAAAATTGTGGAGGCCCAAGAGGTGAGACGTTTAAAAATTATGTGGAGGCCCAAGAGGTGAGACCTGTTAAAAATTATGTGGAGGCCCAAGAGGTGAGACCTGTTAAACATTTTGTGGAGGCCCAAGAGGTGAGACCTGTTAAAATTATGTGGAGGCCCAAGAGGTGAGACCGTGTTAAACCTTTAGAACCCAAGGTGAGACCCAAGTGAGGCCCAAGAGGTGAGACGTATTAAAAAGGAGAGGAGAGGTGAAAAATATGTGTGGAGCCCAAGAGGTTAAAAAATTGTGGAGGCCCAAGAGGTGAGACCTCTTAAAAATTTTGTGCAGGCCCAAGAGGTGAGACGTGTTAAAAATTGTGTGGAGCCCAAGAGGAGAGACGTGTTAAAAATTATGTGGAGGCCCAAGAGGTGAGACCTTGAATGGACTGTAAACATTTTGTGGAGGCCCAAGAGGTGAGACCTGTTAAAAATTATGTGGAGGCCCAAGAGAGGTGAGTGTTAAAATTTAGTGGAGGCCCAAGATGAGACGTGTTAAATTATGTGGAGGCCCAAAGAGGTGAGACCTGTTAAACATTTTGTGGGAGGCCCAAGAGGTGAGACCTGTTAAAAATTTGTGGAGGCCCAAGAGGTGAGACCTGTTAAAATTTGTGGAGGCCCAAGAGGTGAGACCTGTTAAAATTTTGTGGAGCCCAAGAGGTGAGACCTGTTAAAATTTTGTGGAGGCCCAAGAGGTGAGACCTGTTAAAAATTATTGTGGAGGCCCAAGAGGTGAGACGTGTTAAAAATTTTGTGGGGCCCAGGCCCCCAAGAGGTGAGACCTGTTAAACATTTTGTGAAGAGGTGAGACCTGTTAAATTTGTGGCCCCAAGAGGTGACCTGTTAAAAATTTTGTGGAGGCCAAAAGTGCCCAAGAGTGAGACCTCTTAAAAATTATGTGGAGGCCCAAAGAGGTGAGACCCTGTGTTAAAAAATTATGTGGAGGCCCAAGAGGTGAGACCTCTTAAAAATTATTTGTGGAGGCCCAAGAGGTGAGACCTCTTAAACATTTTGTGCAGGCCCAAGAGGTGAGACGTATTAAAAATTATGTGGAGGCCCAAGAGGAGAGACGTGTTAAAAATTATTGTGGAGGCCCAAGAGGTGAGACGTGTTAAAAATTATGTGGAGGCCCAAGAGAGATGAGACGTGTTAAAAATTATGTGGAGGCCCAAGAGGTGAGACGTGTTAAAAATTATGTGGAGGCCCAAGAGGTGAGACCTGTTAAAAATTATGTGGAGGCCCAAAGAGGTGAGACCTGTTAAAATTTGTGGAGGCCCAAGAGGTGAGACCTGTTAAAACATTTTGTGGAGGCCCAAGAGGTGAGACCTGTTAAACATTTTGTGCAGGCCCAAGAGGTGAGACCTCTTAAAAATTATGTGGAGGCCCAAGAGGTGAGACCTCTTAAACATTTTGTGCAGGCCCAAGAGGTGAGACGTATTAAAAATTATGTGGACGCCCAAGAGGTGAGACCTCTTAAACATTTTGTACAGGCACAAGAGGTGAGACCTCTTAAAAATTATGTGGAGGCCCAAGAGGTGACACCTCTTAAACATTTTGTGGAGGCCCAAGAGGTGAGCCATAAATATATAAATTTTTCTTATTTATGGAGCAATTCTACGGCGGTTAAGGAGGAGGAGGTGGAGGAGGAAATGGCACTTCATACAGATGGCACTTCACTTTTGGCTGCTTTCCACTGTTGGAGAAGCAAAGTCCGGGTCAATCCACTTGCTGTTCATTTTGATTAGCCTCAGCCTGTCGGCACTGTCGGTTGACAGGCTGCTGCGCTTATCGGTTATAATGCCCCCGGCTGCGCTGAACACCCTTTCTGATAGCACGCTGGCGGCAGGGCAGGCAAGCACCTCCAAGGCGTACAGGGACAGTTCCAGCCACGTGTCCAACTTGGAGACCCAGTAAGTGTAGGACGCCGAGGGATCGGGGAGGACAGGGTTACGGTCTGCCAGGTACTCCCGCAACATCCGCCGATACTTGTCCCTCCTGCTGATAGCAGGCCCCGCAGTGATGGAAGTTGCACGAGGGGGTGCCATGAACGTGTCCCACACCTTGGAGAGTGTTCCCCTGGTGGCTGTGGGCCTGATAGATGTTGTGGGACTCTGGGAGACCCTCTCCTCTCTGCCGCCAGCGATGGTGGGTGGGAAAATCTCCATCATGTTCTGCACGAGTTCCCTCTGGTATTCCAGCAATCGATTTGTCCTCTCCTCTACCGGAATAAAAGAGGAGACGTTATCTTTATACCGGGGGTCCAGGAGTGCGAAGACCCAGTACAGTTTGTTCTCCACTATCCGGACAACACGTGTGTCCCGGGAAAAGCAGCCCAGCATGAAGTCAGCCATGTGTGCCAGACTCTGAATAGGCATGACCTCACTGCCCCCACCAGAAGGATCACTTGCCATTTCCTCCTCTTCCTCTTAAAGCCTCCTCTCCGCCCCATCCGCGCTGAACCAATGGGACGCACACAGCCTGACTGCTACCCTCGCCGCCAGCATCCTCCTCCTCTTCCACAGCCACCTCCACGTCGTCCTCCTCCTCCTCATCCTCATCCTCCTGCAACTGCCACCGTGAAGCAGACAAAAGTGTGGTCTGACTGTGTAGCTCCGTTGCGTCTCCTCCTACCCCCGTCTCCTCTGCGTGCAATGCGTTCTCCCTTATTGCGATGAGGGATTCTTTAAGGACGCATAGGAGCGAGATGGTTACGCTCACTATAGCGTCCTCGCTGCTGACCTTCTTGGTGGACTCCTCAAAGATACGCAGTACATCGCATATGTCTGCCATCCATGGCCACTCGTGGTTGGCAAACTGAGGTAGCTGAGTTGGAGGCACGCGTGGATTCATAATCTGGTACTCCATCAATGCTCTCTGCTGCTCACACACCCTGGCCAACATGGAATAGGTGGAATTCCAGCGAGTCGGCAGGTCGCACAACAGCCGATGTTCAGGCAAATGGAGGCGTTGCTGGAGTTTTTTTAAGCTAGCAGCAGCTACAGTTGACTTCCGAAAGTGAGCGCACAAGCGCCGCACTTTCACCAGTAGCTCTGCCAGGTTGGGGTAAGTCTTTAGAAATTTTTGGACTACCAGATTAAAAACGTGGGCCAGGCATGGTACGTGATTGAGTTCGGCAAGCTCCAGAGCCGCCACCAGGTTACGGCCGTTATCGCACACGACCATGCCTGGTCCTAGCTGCAGCGGCGACAGCCACATCTCCGTCTGCTGCAATATGGCGTCCCTCACCTCTGGGGCGCTGTGCTTCCTGTCGCCCAAGCTGATGAGCTTAAGCACCGCCTGCTGACGTCTCCCCGCGCCAGTGCTGCAACGCTTCCAGCTAGCGGCTGAGGGCGATGTTAAGGCAGAGGAGGAGGAGGAGGAAGAGGAGGGGGGTGTATCAGAACCCATGCTGGCAATCTTGGGCGGGGGTGGTAGGTAGGCCGTCTCTGTTTGCGACCCCGTCCCCGCTTCCACAACATTCACCCAGTGTGCCGTCAAAGAAATGTATCGTCCCTGGCCGCAAGCGCTTGTCCACGAGTCGGTGGTCAAGTGGACCTTTGCGCTGACTGCGTACCTCAGGGCCCGCCTGATGTTACGCGACACGTGCTGGTGCAGGGCGGGGACGGCACTTCGTGAAAAGTAGAGGCGGCTGGGGACGGAATAGCGAGGTGCGGCAGCCGCCAACAGGTCGCGGAAGGCCTGCGTCTCCACAAGCCTAAACGGCAACATCTCCAGGGCCAGCAGTTTGGAGATGTGGCAGTTTAAGGCTTGGGCTTGGGGGTGACTCGAGGCGTACTTCCGCCTGCGGTCGAACGCCTGCGAGATGGACAGTTGTTGGGACGAGGAGTGTGAAGGTGCAGGCGAAGAGGCGGGGGAAGGGGAGGCTGAAGGAGAAGGCCCCAAAGTAGCCGAGGCAGAGGCAGATGTGGAGGTGTCCTGGCTGGAGGTCTGGACCGCAGTGGCAGCACACAACAAAGGGGAAGAGGCAGTGGCAGCAAGACCGGGCGCAGGTTGTATTGCGTTTGCTCTCTCCCACTCAGCCCAGTGCTTGACTTCCAAGTGACGCCGCATGCCTGAGGTGGTCAGATTGCTCTTCTCAGAGCCCCTACTCAGTTTTGAGTGGCACAAACATTAAAAAATCTCCACACCACAGAAGTACGAGGCCTCGATGGGGGAGCTTCGCGCGACTGCCCGCTGCCGGGAACAGCTTCGGCCCTGCTGGCTGTGGCCTCACTTCTCTGTCTGGACTGTCCTCTGCCTGTGGACATCCCTCTGCCTGTGGACATCCCTCTGCCTCTGGACATCCCTCTGCCTCTGGACATCCCTCTGCCTCTTGCTGCCTTTTTCGGTGCTGCGCAGACCACCACCTCTCCACTGCTTTCCCCGCTGGACATCACCCCTGGCCAAGTGGGGTCGGTCATTTCGTCATCCACCACCTCCTCTTCCTCACTCTGCTCCTCCTCCTGCCCACTGGACATTCCAACAGCCTCCCTTGATGGCAACTGCGTCTCATCATCATCATCGCTCATGATAACAGATGCTGGTTCAGGGTCCACATCAGCAGGAGATGGCGAACACTCAAGTGTTTGGGCATCACTACAAACAAATTCCTCTGCTAGCTCCTGGGATTCTTCCGGCACATCTGAAAAAGGACCCGAAAAGAGCTCCTGGGAGGGGTCAATGGTGGGATGACTCTGTTGGCCAGGTGTGGAGGAAGGAGGGTCAGAGTGAGACTGTGTGGATGACTGGCTGGTGGACAACTGTGTGGAAGCGCTATCGGCTATCCATTGCACCACCTGTTCAACCTGCTCAGGCCTCAACAGCGGTGTAACCCGCCCCCTGCTTAACTGTCCCATAAAGGCAGGGATTCTGGATGAGCGGGATCCTGGCTGACCCTCACCAGCACGCATTGTATCCCCACTGGCTTCAACAAGGCCCCCATCAGCATTTCCGCGCCCCCGTCCTCGTCCACGTCCTATTCCGCTAGCCCCCCGCCGCATTTTATTTTTTTTTTGTTACAATATTTTGCCTTCACAGCCGTGAAATTACTTGCAAGAGAACGCACAGTACAGTTGCCAATTATAATGCCTATATATTGTATATTTCAAGGTACACAGCCGTGTACTAAGTGATCAGACGGTGTGTATGAACACCAGGTTTGAGAAATTACTTTGCAAGAGAACGCACAGTACAGTTGCCAATTGAAAGGCCTATATATTGTATATTTCAAGGTACACAGCCGTGTACTAAGTGATCAGACGGTGTGTATGAACACCAGGTATGAGAAATTACTTTGCAAGAGAACGCACAGTACAGTTGCCAATTATAAGGCCTATATATTGTATATTTCAAGGTACACAGCCCTGTACTAAGTGATCAGACGGTGTGTATGAACACCAGGTATGAGAAATTACTTTGCAAGAGAACGCACAGTACAGTTGCCAATTATAAGGCCTATATATTGTATATTTCAAGGTACACAGCCGTGTACTAAGTGATCAGACGGTGTGTATGAACACCAGGTTTGAGAAATTACTTTGCAAGAGAACGCACAGTACAGTTACAAATTGAAAGGCCTATATATTGTATATTTCAGGGTACACAGCCGTGTACTAAGTGATCAGACGGTGTGTATGAACACCAGGTATGAGAAATTACTTTGCAAGAGAACGCACAGTACAGTTGCCAATTATAAGGCCTATATATTGTATATTTCAAGGTACACAGCCGTGTACTAAGTGATCAGACGGTGTGTATGAACACCAGGTTTGAGAAATTACTTTGCAAGAGAACGCACAGTACAGTTGCCAATTGAAAGGCCTATATATTTTATATTTCAAGGTACACAGCCGTGTACTAAGTGATCAGACGGTGTGTATGAACACCAGGTTTGAGAAATTACTTTGCAAGAGAACGCACAGTACAGTTGCCAATTATAAGGCCTATATATTGTATATTTCAAGGTACACAGCCGTGTACTAAGTGATCAGAAGGTGTGTATGAACACCAGGTATGAGAAATTACTTTGCAAGAGAACGCACAGTACAGTTGCCAATTATAAGGCCTATATATTGTATATTTCAAGGTACACAGCCGTGTACTAAGTGATCAGACGGTGTGTATGAACACCAGGTTTGAGAAATTACTTTGCAAGAGAGCGCACAGTACAGTTGCCAATTGAAAGGCCTATATATTTTATATTTCAAGGTACACAGCCGTGTACTAAGTGATCAGACGGTGTGTATGAACACCAGGTTTGATAAATTACTTTGCAAGAGAACGCACAGTACAGTTGCCAATTATAAGGCCTATATATTGTATATTTCAAGGTACACAGCCGTGTACTAAGTGATCAGACGGTGTGTATGAACACCAGGTATGAGAAATTACTTTGCAAGAGAACGCACAGTACAGTTGCCAATTATAAGTCCTATATATTGTATATTTCAAGGTACACAGCCGTGTACTAAGTGATCAGACGGTGTGTATGAACACCAGGTTTGAGAAATTACTTTGCAAGAGAACGCACAGTACAGTTGCCAATTGAAAGGCCTATATATTGTATATTTCAAGGTACACAGCCGTGTACTAAGTGATCAGACGGTGTGTATGAACACCAGGTTTGAGAAATTACTTTGCAAGAGAACGCACAGTACAGTTGCCAATTGAAAGGCCTATATATTGTATATTTCAAGGTACACAGCCGTGTACTAAGTGATCAGACGGTGTGTATGAACACCAGGTATGAGAAATTACTTTGCAAGAGAACGCACAGTACAGTTGCCAATTGAAAGGCCTATATATTGTATATTTCAAGGTACACAGCCGTGTACTAAGTGATCAGACGGTGTGTATGAACACCAGGTATGAGAAATTACTTTGCAAGAGAACGCACAGTACAGTTGCCAATTATAAGGCCTATATATTGTATATTTCAAGGTACACAGCCGTGTACTAAGTGATCAGACGGTGTGTATGAACACCAGGTATGAGAAATTACTTTGCAAGAGAACGCACAGTACAGTTGCCAATTATAAGGCCTATATATTGTATATTTCAAGGTACACAGCCGTGTACTAAGTGATCAGACGGTGTGTATGAACACCAGGTATGAGAAATTACTTTGCAAGAGAACGCACAGTACAGTTGCCAATTATAAGGCCTATATATTGTATATTTCAAGGTACACAGCCGTGTACTAAGTGATCAGACGGTGTGTATGAACACCAGGTTTGAGAAATTACTTTGCAAGAGAACGCACAGTACAGTTACCAATTGAAAGGCCTATATATTGTATATTTCAGGGTACACAGCCGTGTACTAAGTGATCAGACGGTGTGTATGAACACCAGGTATGAGAAATTACTTTGCAAGAGAACGCACAGTACAGTTGCCAATTATAAGGCCTATATGTTGTATATTTCAAGGTACACAGCCGTGTACTAAGTGATCAGACGGTGTGTATGAACACCAGGTTTGAGAAATTACTTTGCAAGAGAACGCACAGTACAGTTGCCAATTGAAAGGCCTATATATTTTATATTTCAAGGTACACAGCCGTTGTACTAAGTGATCAGACGGTGTGTATGAACACCAGGTTTGAGAAATTACTTTGCAAGAGAACGCACAGTACAGTTGCCAATTATAAGGCCTATATATTGTATATTTCAAGGTACACAGCCGTGTACTAAGTGATCAGACGGTGTGTATGAACACCAGGTATGAGAAATTACTTTGCAAGAGAACGCACAGTACAGTTGCCAATTATAAGGCCTATATATTGTATATTTCAAGGTACACAGCCGTGTACTGAGTGATCAGACGGTGTGTATGAACACCAGGTTTGAGAAATTACTTTGCAAGAGAACGCACAGTACAGTTGCCAATTGAAAGGCCTATATATTGTATATTTCAAGGTACACAGCCGTGTACTAAGTGATCAGACGGTGTGTATGAACACCAGGTATGAGAAATTACTTTGCAAGGGAAGGCACAGTACAGTTGCCAATTATAAGGCCTATATATTGTATATTTTAAGGTACACAGCCGTGTACTAAGTGATCAGACGGTGTGTATGAACACCAGGTTTGAGAAATTACTTTGCAAGAGAACGCACAGTACAGTTGCCAATTGAAAGGTCTATATATTTTATATTTCAAGGTACACAGCCGTGTACTAAGTGATCAGACGGTGTGTATGAACACCAGGTTTGAGAAATTACTTTGCAAGAGAACGCACAGTACAGTTGCCAATTATAAGGCCTATATATTGTATATTTCAAGGTACACAGCCGTGTACTAAGTGATCAGACGGTGTGTATGAACACCAGGTATGAGAAATTACTTTGCAAGAGAACGCACAGTACAGTTGCCAATTATAAGGCCTATATATTGTATATTTCAAGGTACACAGCCGTGTACTAAGTGATCAGACGGTGTGTATGAACACCAGGTATGAGAAATTACTTTGCAAGAGAACGCACAGTACAGTTGCCAATTATAAGGCCTATATATTGTATATTTCAAGGTACACAGCCGTGTACTAAGTGATCAGACGGTGTGTATGAACACCAGGTATGAGAAATTACTTTGCAAGAGAACGCACAGTACAGTTGCCAATTATAAGGCCTATATATTGTATATTTCAAGGTACACAGCCGTGTACTAAGTGATCAGACGGTGTGTATGAACACCAGGTTTGAGAAATTACTTTGCAAGAGAACGCACAGTACAGTTGCCAATTGAAAGGTCTATATATTTTATATTTCAAGGTACACAGCCGTGTACTAAGTGATCAGACGGTGTGTATGAACACCAGGTTTGAGAAATTACTTTGCAAGAGAACGCACAGTACAGTTGCCAATTATAAGGCCTATATATTGTATATTTTAAGGTACACAGCCGTGTACTAAGTGATCAGACGGTGTGTATGAACACCAGGTATGAGAAATTACTTTGCAAGAGAACGCACAGTACAGTTGCCAATTATAAGGCCTATATATTGTATATTTCAAGGTACACAGCCGTGTACTAAGTGATCAGACGGTGTGTATGAACACCAGGTATGAGAAATTACTTTGCAAGAGAACGCACAGTACAGTTGCCAATTATAAGGCCTATATATTGTATATTTCAAGGTACACAGCCGTGTACTGAGTGATCAGACGGTGTGTATGAACACCAGGTTTGAGAAATTACTTTGCAAGAGAACGCACAGTACAGTTGCCAATTGAAAGGCCTATATATTGTATATTTCAAGGTACACAGCCGTGTACTAAGTGATCAGACGGTGTGTATGAACACCAGGTATGAGAAATTACTTTGCAAGAGAACGCACAGTACAGTTGCCAAATATAAGGCCTATATATTGTATATTTCAAGGTACACAGCCGTGTACTAAGTGATCAGACGGTGTGTATGAACACCAGGTATGAGAAATTACTTTGCAAGAGAACGCACAGTACAGTTGCCAATTATAAGGCCTATATATTGTATATTTCAAGGTACACAGCCGTGTACTAAGTGATCAGACGGTGTGTATGAACACCAGGTTTGAGAAATTACTTTGCAAGAGAACGCACAGTACAGTTGCCAATTGAAAGGCCTATATATTGTATATTTCAAGGTACACAGCCCTGTACTAAGTGATCAGACGGTGTGTATGAACACCAGGTTTGAGAAATTACTTTGCAAGAGAACGCACAGTACAGTTGCCAATTGAAAGGCCTATATATTGTATATTTCAAGGTACACAGCCCTGTACTAAGTGATCAGACGGTGTGTATGAACACCAGGTATGAGAAATTACTTTGCAAGAGAACGCACAGTACAGTTGCCAATTATAAGGCCTATATATTGTATATTTCAAGGTACACAGCCGTGTACTAAGTGATCAGATGGTGTGTATGAACACCAGGTATGAGAAATTACTTTGCAAGAGAACGCACAGTACAGTTGCCAATTATAAGGCCTATATATTGTATATTTCAAGGTACACAGCCGTGTACTAAGTGATCAGACGGTGTGTATGAACACCAGGTTTGAGAAATTACTTTGCAAGAGAACGCACAGTACAGTTGCCAATTGAAAGGCCTATATATTTTATATTTCAAGGTACACAGCAGTAGTGCCAAATATAGTTTTTTATGTAGCAGAGCACCTAATACACCACTAATGCCTCTCTCTGTCCCTACTCCAGCAGCTATCCCTGAATACGGCAGCCGTTCTCTGTAAAGTGTATCTTGTAGTAAAGATATCACTGTACTGCACTATAGTAGCCCTGATAAGGGCTTTTAATCACGCTCCTGCCTGTCCAACAGCTAAAACCTGTCTCTCCCTTCTCCAGCCTCTGTCCCTGACTAAGTTCACGCAGCATATGCGAACAAGCAGGAAGAGCTGAGTTTTTAATATTCGAGGTCACATGGTTTTTCCAGCCAATGCATGTAGACGCCGTTTTCGCGCTGCCAGCGTGCTCAGCGTGCCTGTCATACCCCCCCTGCATGGTGATTGGTGGAAAAAGAGCGCCAGGGAAGGTGGGAGGGGAAACGAATTCTAAGTGCGCCATCGCCGTTATACTCGAAAGAAATCGAGCACGCCGAATATCGTAGTATTCGATCGAATACCAGCTCGATCGAACACTACTCACTCATCTCTAATGTTTATGCTAGACTTGGGTACTATATTCTCCTCTCCATATAAATAGCATGTGCCTCTGAAGCTACATTGATTTCTGGTTGCAGTAGTTTTCTCTTTGATAGCATGTTTATAAGTCACTGGTGATGTAAGTATCAGATTACTCACTAAAGGATAGTTAACACCTCAGTACTCTTTTCTCTTTTAACCTTGACATCTGTATAGAAATTTCCCCGAGGATTACTGGCAATTAAGAGTCAGGGGACAGGTCCTGACTTGGGTGTGTATTCTTCAGCAATATCCTTCAATGTAAGGACACCTTGTGGGAATTTAGTGCTTGCTCTTACACATCCATCACTAGGGTGCCACCTGTCTTTGTAATAGAGTCATAGCCCCACTTAAGCCTGTCCTTCAGTAATTACTTGTATAATTTATCTCTCGGTGAATATTTACTGTATCCAGTTGCAGAGAATTTATCACACACCTCTGGTCCGTGACTTTTACTTGAAAAGCGTCAAAGTGAAATGTATTCTACACGACTGTGATCTTACTGAAGACCAGGGGACATCTTTGCATATCCACATCACTCTGCTCAAAATTTTAAGGCACATTGCTGTGGGTTATCTTTTTTTTTTATATATAAGCTTGGAAATATCACAGCAACTAAAATATAGTACATTTTATATTTGAGATTGAGTACAAATATTGATAACTTTGGGGCAGATTTACTAATACTAATATTTAGATTGTGTAAACATTTGAAATGTATCAAAGTAACTAATTCTGAATTATAAATTTGGTGCATCTTTAGAAACTTTTGTCTTACTTTACACCACCTATTGTTTGGTTTATTCTGCACCCAAAAGTTGTCACAGGTTGGGGCATTGCGGGTTGTTCAGTTTTTTATTTAAAGCTGCCCCCATCTGCCCGTGGAGGAATCCATACTCATTTGGTGCTCAGTTCTGGCTCCCCAGCTGTCTTCTGGTCCTTCTCTGTCATGGTCCGTACAGACAGGGTCACTTGCACTGCTGCAGCCAATGACTGCACTCATGAGCAGCTTGCAGGCAGGCCACTGCTGAGGCCAGTCATTGGCTTAAGTGGCTCATGTGAATTATCTGTGCATAAGTTAGCAGAAGGGGACTTTGAGTCCAGTGAAGACAGTCAAGGAGACATGAGCACCAAGTGATTGCTCTGCAGGTCTTTCTAGGAGCAGATTTAAATAAAAAATGAATGTGGACATCACCTTTAAATCATGCCCCTTTCCGCCTAAGTCATGTCCTATTTCCTGCTAATTCACATCCCCTTTTCCAAGTGCCTAAAACATGTAAAAAATGTAGTGCAAAATATGTGCAGCAGTTTTTTGGTACAAACTAAGCCAGAATTCTAGATCGTCAATACTAGACGAAACCAATAGACAATAGACTGTTTATGGAAGAGAAGAGCCATGTTTTACAAATCCTGTAAAACTCCTTTGAAGGGAACCTTTCATCTCCTTTATGCCGTCCTCACTTCAGTATATAAAAAACAGACGTGCTGAAATCAGCTGATATAAAGTAAAACTGCGAATTTACAGTTTAATAATGCTAACAGCACAGACCAGAGAAGAATCACATACTGTCACAGGAAAGTGTGTCTTATTTATGAGCTCCCTCTCTCCCTGGCCACTCCTCAGCCACTGATGATTGACAGCTTTCTCCAGGAGAAAAACTAAGGAAAGAACGGCCAATCACCAGCTTATTCATGAGATCGTTCACTCCAGACCCAACCACTGGTGACTGATAGTTCTCTTTCAATTTCTCTCTAGTAGAAAACTGTCAATCATCGGCTGCTAGGGGTATATACAGGGAGAAACTGTTCTCATGAATAAACTGGACTCTTCTCCATCAGCATTCAACTTTTTTCCAGCACACGAGACAGGATTAAACTGTAAATTCTCAGCAGTGGTGTTACTTTAGCAAATAAGTGACAGATTGCTGATTTCAGCATGTTGTCCCTAGTTTATGCTAGTGAGTACAGCATAAAGGAAGTGACAGATTCCTTAAAGTGTTAAAGTAAAAACTCCAATCAAAATGAAGTCACTCCCATAGTGTTGACATTTGCTCTCTATCAGTAAATGTTCTGTGCTACTAAAACACAAGTTTGACAAGTGGCAAGCAAGTTTTAAGCACAAGATGTGATGTAGCTCAGTTCTTCTTCCTGAGAGCTCAAGTTCTTCTTCCTGAGAGCTCAAATTGAACAGCAGTTGCTGGTGATGGCCCCTATTTGGCTTCAGCAGTTCCTCTCTCAGAACTTTGCATAGTTCACTGTCCCTTGGCTTAAGCACTAGCACTCCCTGCAAAGTATGCTCCGGGAAGCCCCAGTGTATTCGTATTAAAGTCTGTGAGTGGCCTAGTGTAGTGTCCTTGTGCCACGGTGGTCTTACCTTAGGCCGTCGTTCCCTGGGGGTGGTTTGCTGCAGTAATTGAGTTGAAGTCCAAAAAGAGGTCCAGACTGGGAAGCTTGAATGCAGTTTACTGAATGAACTTGGTAGTACAAAAATGTTTCCCTACTTGGTTGGATTTCACTCCACTTGGTACCAGCAGTGTGCATGGTAGCGGCAGTTGATCCAAATACATCTCTTAGTTCCTATCTGTTCAATGAGTAGGGAATCTCTTGCCCGTTTTACCTCTCATGTAAATAAAGTCTATAGATCAGTCAAAATTAAGTAGCAGGGTGCTCTAGGATCTGCTCCCAAGCTCCTGCATAAGGAGAGAGGGAAAATGCATCCCCTCGCTGTGCCATGTCTTGTGCCTTAGGACTCCATTTTCAACTAACTACAGCTTCCTGAAAAACCCCTCCCTTGGCGGGAAGCAGATCTTCCCACTTCTGGGGGGGGGGGAGGAATGGAATTGTTAGTTCTACTCTTGTCTCTAGGACTCTGGCACATAGCATCAAATTCAATATAAGTTAACATAAACACAATACTTATTAAGGAGGACATATATTAAATAGAAACATGGAAAGCTATCCATAACAAACAATGACAAGATGTTAATATGTAGTGCCGCCTATCCAGGTGCCACCTCTCTCTTATTTCTTGCACACTTTCAAGGCTGCCAATGCCATGTGATCCTCTAGGTTGTGTTCAATTCAGTACCACCTAATACTTTCTGGGAAACAGGACTATCCGATACACTCCAACAAGTCTCTCCCAAGTGGGTGATGTGGCTTTACTCCATTATGTCCCCACTCCTGCAAACTGTAGGAAATACACAGGCCCACTAGTTAATATCCTTGACTAAAAGAGCTGCTGACACCAGAAGAGAGCCCATCCAGCTGAAGTGTCATGAGTACACATGTGGTGAATAACACAAGAGTATTTTTTTGCAAGCTGAGGTCTGTATGTTATTTTCTGTTTTGCTGTATTGAGATGCTAGGACTGATTGATCCTTCAGCTTTTACTAAGTGATAGTCCCATTAACTTCAATATAAGCAGTGCTGCAATAACAAGCGCTCACCAATAAACAATTGGCGTTTCTAGGTAGTTCCGATGTAAACTTCTGGAGCTGAAACTACACCAAAATAGCTAATCGGCGGGTGTGTGGGGTATTGGACCACTGCCATTCAGCTAGTGGTGGTCTATCCTATGGATAGACCATTGTTTAGTTAAAGGCTTTAACGTAAGCTTAAGAGTGTTGCATTTTAGTGGACTTGGTTGTATTAGAAGAGAGTCCATCACACCTTAAAAAACACATCTAATATATAAAGCTGAGTGTATGTGTGTGTGTGTGTATGTCCGCTAAAGGAATCCGCACCGCTGCAGCTATAATAACAAAATTTGGCACACATGTACATCAGGTGTCCGGGAAGGTTTTAGAACAGTTTTCAGCTCTCCAGGACGTACCGTTCCTGAGATATTCCCAAAAAATGCATTAGCCAATAGGAGTCTGGTCACATGACCCTTATCAGCCAATAGAAGCTCACAGGCAGTCTCCACACACCAGGTTTCTATGACAACCTAGCCAGTTCACTGCTGTAGGACTGCATTAAAGAGGCAGAGCACTGTGGATGACAATGTAAAGGGGTATTTCGGTTACCATAAATATAACTTATGTTTTAGACTAATTCATCATCAATCATTACCTCATATAATGTAAATTTCACATATTTACTGTTCAGTAGTAATAAAAGATGTATTCTTCCACTGCTACCCACCTTCCTCCTAAATTACTATGGCATCAACCTGTAATTCAGGCCACTGTCAAAAGAAGGACTTAAAAGCCCCACCCCCAGATCCCACTAAGTCACACCCCTTCCATGCCGCATTTGACCGGGATTAAAAATATAGGTAAAAATCTCCTTCTTTCAGCTGCAGGGGAGGGAGGGAGGGTGACTTTCTGTCTGCAGCTCATTGCTCAGACTGCACAGTGCTGCTGCTGAGAGTGAGCTGTTCAAAAGGACATTCCTGTGTCCATCCAGGCCCTGCGCATGACAGAGGACAGGAAGTCTGAAAGACAGACTGTCCAGCCTAAAACAAGACCTCTGGCCACCCTAGGGGCAGGCTCACTGGCGTAACTATAGGGGTCGCAGCGGTCGCAGTAGCTCCCCATGCCAGTGGTGCTCTACTTTTCCCTTTATAAGATGCAGTGCATCTTATAAAGAGAATACTAGCGAGTGCTTCCATAATGGAAGCGCTCGCTAGTATGCAGGAGGAGGGGGAGTGAAGCGCTGGTAGTACCCACTTTCTACTAACCTCATGGAGGTGGGGGCTGTGGAGGACTTTGGCTCAGCCTCCGTAGTGGGTAGAATGTAGTGGCCAGAAGGAGATATGTGACATCACTGGTCACATGCTCCTTCATGGTCACATGACAAGCCCCGACTGCAGGAGCTTGTGGAAGGAGGAGGGGCTGTGTGTGCCGACCAGCAGACCAGTGAGGAAGGACTACACAGGACCTGGACTACACAGAGCTTCATGGTGAGCAGGTGAGGGGCATCATATGGAGATATGAGGGGGCAGGTGGAGCACTCAGGGGCAGTGGGGTTCAAGTGGAATGGAGTCTGGGGCAATTACAGGGGTTTATAATACAGATCTCAGTGTATTCTGGGGGCCATGGGGGGCTTTATGGGGTGTAAATCTGTAAGGGGGGGCATGTGGTGTATTCTGCGGGACATAGGGGGGGCTTTATGGGGTGTAAATCTGTGAGGGGGGCATATGGTTTATTCTGGGGGCCATGGGGGGGTCTTTATGGGGTGTTTATCTGTGGAGGGGCTGAAGGGAGGGGAGTGATGATATTTAGCCTATAGGTAGTGATGAGCAAACTTCTGTTTTCAAGTTTGGCGTACAAGGTTCGAGTTATCTAAGAATTCCGTTATGACGGACTATAATTTACGGTCCTTGGTAGAGAAATCCATAACGGAATTCTTAGATAACCTGAACCTTGTACGCCAAACTTGAAAACAGAAGTTCTCTCAGCATTACCTATACGCACATGGACGCAAAAAATGGAGGTGTGAGGGCAGTTTAAGTAATGGTCGTCAGATGCCCATTTTTATAACCAATTAAAGTATGAGGCTGGTCACATGGCTGTTTCTTTAACAGCCAAAGAATAGCGGCTGTTAGAAAGTAGGACATGTCGTGGGATTAAGTGTTTTGTTATTTTTGGGCGGAGTTAGAGGCATGGCCTAGTACAAAAAAATTGTCCCTCTTTCCTCTTTTCAAAAGTTGGGAGGTATGCTGCTGTGTCCTGACTGCCTGCAGCATCATTACGTACAGAGCGCACTCTGACCTGATGCTGCAGGAGGTCAGGTGACTGCAGCGCGGGCCTGGGAAGAGGTAAGAGCAGAGAGACAGCCAGGACAGGGAGAGGAGCGACACAGGAGAGGTAAGTTTATTTATTTGTTTTATTGTCTGATCTGAGGTCTGATATGGGGGCCTAAAGGGGGGTCTAATATTGGGGGTCAGAAGGAGGGTTCTGATATTGGGGGCCAGAAGGTGAGGGTCTGATATGGGGGCCAGAAGGGGGGGTCTGATATGGGGGCCAGAAGGGGGGGTCTGATATGGGGGCCAGAAGGGGGGTCTGATTAGGGGCTTGAAGAGTCTGAAGGGGGTCTGATTGGGGGTCTGACTGGGGGTCTAGAGAGGTCTAATGGGGGTCTGGAGGTCTGATTGGCGGTCTGGGGGTCATATATGGGGGTTTGGAGGTCTATTGGGGGTCAGATATGGTGGTTTGGAGGTCTAATGGGGTCTTATATGGGGGTCTGGAGATGGGGGGGTCTCATCTGGGGTTTGATATGGGGATCTGATCTGAAAGGTAAGGGGGTATTGTTTTTCTGTGTGGTACCAGTATTTTCAGGGGGACTGTTTCTGCAGTATAGTATTGGGGGGGGGGCAGGATGGGGTGTTGAGAAGGTTAGAGGATGATGGAAAAGTAGGAAAGTAAGATGTCTGTTTGTTAAACTCTGCAGAGACGAGGCGCGGCTGAAAGAAGTCACCATGGCGGTCTGGTCTGACAGGAGAAGAAGAGGAAAGAGAACGTCTACATCAGAGAAGAGAAGTCATTGGATGTAAGAGGTACATATGTGGTGGTGTATTCTTCTGTATGCTCTGTAGGGCTGTATGTAATGTTTTACAAGTATGTCTTTAAAGGGGTTGTCAGTTTTTGTTTTTTTTTTTGTACGAACGCTGCCTTCTCTGCTTTGTTTACCTGCTCATCCCTGCAAATGCTACGGTGAGCAAGTGAACAGAGCAGAGAAAGCAGCTCTCATATGAGCGCTGCCCTCTTTTCAAACAGCTGATCGTCGGAGGTGCCGGAAGGTTGAGAATTTGGCATGTGGGGGGGGGGGGGCGGTGCGTTTCAATATTTGCCTCGGGCAGCAGAAAAGCTAGGTGCGCCTGCGCTGAGTGAGGAAGGGGGGGCCCCAAGCTGAACTGTTGCACAGGGCCCATGAGCCTTTAGGTACGCCCCTGGGCAGGCTCATGTTAGGGTGGCCAGATATCCGGCTTTAGGCTGGACAGTCCAGTTTTCTGGCTACCTGTTCTCCGTCCAACACAGTGATGTCCACCCTTTCAGTAGCTCACACTCAGACAGCTTCTCCTCCGTGTCTTCACGGAGCCAGGGGGGCGTGGCCTCATGTTTAGTGGTGTGTCTTCATGAGAACTGGGGGTGCTGTTTCACGTTTGGGGGAATGGCCGGTGAGGTCTGGCTTTCTGGGGTGAAGACAGTGGCCACTCTAGCTGCTGTGGAGGTCACAGTTAAAAGGGCGGGCTGCTGTAGAGGTTACTGTTAAAGGGGCAGGCTGCTGTAGAGGTCACTGTTAAAGGGGCGGGCTGCTGTAGAGGTCACTGTTAAAGGGGCGGGCAGCTGTAGAGGTCACTGTTAAAGGGGCAGGCAGCTGTAGAGGTCACTGTTAAAGGGGTGTGCAGCTGTAGAGGTCACTGTTAAAGGGGCAGGCTACTGTAGAGGTCACTGTTATAGGGGTGGGCTGCTGTAGAGATCACTGTTAAAGGGGTGGGCTGCTGTAGAGGTCACTGTTAAAGGGGTGGGCTGCTGTAGAGGTCACTGTTAAAGGGACGGGCAGCTGTAGAGGTCACTGTTAAAGGGGTGGGTTGCTGTAGAGGTCACTGTTAAAAGGGTGGGCTGCTGTAGAGGTCACTGTTAAAGGGGCGGGCCACTGTAGAGGTCACTGTTAAAGGGGCTGGCCGCTGTAGAGGTCACTGTTAAAGGGGCGGGCCGCTGTAGAGGTCGCTGTTAAAGTTGCTGGCCGCTGTATAGCTCACTGTTAAAGGGCCGGGCTGCTGTAGAGGTCACAGTTAAAGGGGCGGGTCGCTGTAGAGGTCACTGTTAAAGGGGTGGGCCGCTGTAGAGGTCACTGTTAAAGGGGCGGTCTGCTGTAGAGGTCACTGATAAAGGGGCAGGCTGCTGTAGAGGTCACAGTTAAAGGGGCGGGCCGCTGTAGAGGTCACTGTTAAAGGGGTGGGCTGCTGTAGAGGTCACTGTTAAAGGGCCGGTCTGCTGTAGAGGTCACTGATAAAGGGGCAGGCTGCTGTAGAGGTCACTGTTAAAGGGCTGGGCTGCTGTAGAGGTCACTGTTAAAGGGGCGGGCCGCTGTAGAGGTCACTGTTAAAGGGGTGGGCTGCTGTAGAGGTCACTGTTAAAGGGGCGTGCCGCTGTAGAGGTCACTGTTAAAGGGGAGGGCCGCTGTAGAGATCACTGTTAAAGGGGCTGGCCGCTGTAGAGGTCACTGTTAAAGGGGATGGCCGCTGTAGAGGTCACTGTTAAAGGTGCGGGCTGCTGTAGAGGTCACTGTTAAAGCTGCAGGCACTGTAGAGGTCACTCTCGATATCTTTTAACAACACACACACAAACAGTAAATGAAATAAATGAAATATACCAGGGCGAAGCCGGGTCCTTCAGCTAGTACATTATAACAAAGTGCAGTAATAAAGAAGCTAAATAGGCACCAAGGGAAATGTATCATTCTATTCTACCCATTAAATTTGTTGTATTCAACATTAAATGATAGTTTATACATGGTACAGTAGCAGCAAGTTACTAATTGGTACAATAATGCAAAACAGATGTAGTCCATCCGGGAAAGACATAACCTGTGGATGTTTTGCATACAAGTTATAGGGGTATTCCCATCACAGACAATGGGGGCATATTACTAGGATATGCCCCCATTGCCTGATAGGTGCGGGTCCCATCTCTGGGACCTGCACCTAGGCCGAGAACAGAGTGGGGAGAGTGGAGGCTGGAGGATGACCAAGCGCTCTCCTAATACAAGTGAATGGGAGCACACTGCACTTGTGTGGCCTCCGCTCCCATTCATTTCTATGGGGCCGACAGAAAAAGCTGAGCCAGCGCTCGGCTATTTTCATTGGCCCCATAGAAATGAATGGAGGGTAGCTGCGCATGCGCAGTGAGCCCTCCGCCACCACCCCCACTCCATTCTTAGTGTAGGTGCGGGTCCCAGAGGTGCTATGGGCAACAAATCCTCTTTATGCCATACAGTTTTTGTGACTTCAATGTATTCCAATGAGCATTCCCCCTTCTCTGCCTCTCCCTGCCTTCTCACTGGGCTCATCACAATGATTATTAGGTTGCTGTATATATGGACATTGCTACCATAGCATTTTGGCTCATAGGAGAGCAGACCTGTCCCCATACTAATTCTGCCCTTACAACAGAACCATTTAAACCTAATATACATCTCGTAGCTTCTTTAAATTCTATGGCGCTGCATAAAATGTATTTTGATTAAATGCTTATCGTTGCTTTGAACCTAAAGAAGGGGCTTTTCGGGTTTACATTTCAGATTCGGTTAATTCTTTCTGAAATGTTGTGTATAACTACAAGGATATAATAAAACAGATCAGTTCATGCATTTCAATGCATTCTATGAACCAGCCTTATTGAGACATGTCAGGAGATGTTTTAAGTATGGCCTGTGTGCGAAGACCGACAATGACACTAGAAAGATGGAAATGTGTCTCTTTCTCTAATGTTGGTGCTAGAGATGAGCGAATCATTCAAAATTTTATTCGCCGAACATTCATCGAACTTTTCATAAGATTTGTATATTCGAAGAATATATTCGTTGAATTTGCGTATAAAATATATGTTATTATGTGGCGCACTAATAATGAACGTTCAGTTTTAAAAGGTACGCAAATTCTTGAACACGTACGATTGAGCGTAAAAATTGCGTACAAATCCTCAGCGTACTATTGTCTAGAGATTACGTAATATGCAGGCACGCACGACGAGAGGCCACGGCGTGCACTCCTCAGAGGCAGAGCGAATTTTTTAAAATGGCATCCAGGTGATCCTCATCATTTAGCTCTGCAGAGCTTAAATACATGATCCGGCTGATGGACCGGCAGGATTACGATGACACACACCGCCACCCAAACCAGCATAAAAAGGAGGTGATCCAACAGGTGATCCGAGGCTTGCGCCATCGTTTCGACACTGTGCAGACCCCGGACCAGATCCAGTGGAAAATGTATCGATCTGAAGTTTAAATGCCCAGAGCGGCTAAATGAGATCCGCGCAGAGAAGCGGCAGGGTGAGTAACAAAATATTTGAAAAGTAAAAACCTGTTAAAAAATTAGTGTACTGTATTGTATATATACCAGCAGTGAGTGCCAGGGGCGTAGCTATAGGGGGTGAAGAGGTACTGTAGCAGTCACTACCGGGCCCAGGAGCCTAAAGGGGCCCAAAGACCCTTGTGCCACATAAGAAGACACCAGTATTATAGAAAGTGCATGCTGGTCAAGTTACACCTCTGGCTGGAGGAAAGGGTTGGGTCAAGAATTTGGCATGGCGGGTGGTGTGGGGGGTGCCATTTCAATTTTTGCCTCAGGCTGCACGTAAGGCAATGTGCACCCCTGCCCACTGACCACAAAGCACTGAGGAAAGGGGGGCCCAAGCTGAACTCTTGCACGAGGGCCCATGAGCCTTTTCCTACGCCCCTGGTGAGTGCCAATAATGAAAAAAGTATAGAAGGACAACGTGGGCGCGTGTAGTGCGTAGTTTCTTTCATGCTAGGCCACGCCTCTAACTCGACCTAAACAAGTGAAGGTATTCTCAGATACAGTACGTGCCCCTTCACAGTAATTTGCCTTAGGCTACTTTCACATATTTGGTGGTGATCCTGCAGGCTGTTCTGCAGTATTTGTCCTGCCAATTCCAGGCGTTCTTGCCGAATAGCGGCCAGATCAGCGCCGTCCCCCATTATTGTTAATGGTGCTGGCCGTTCTCCTGTTTGTGTCAGGCAAATGCACTAGTGTGAAAGAAAGTACCCTTAGATATATGCCCCTTCATAGTTAGCGCTTCCTCCTCCTACACACAGACTCAAAGACGTGCTCATGCTGCAGCTAATGTCAGTGGGTGATATCAAAAGTATTCCCACCGCACCGTGATAACGATATTAAGAAATTTATTGCGACGATAACGATATCTATCGTGATAAATACCTATTTAGAAGAACAAAATGGATATGGCCCCCCCTCTCACCCATAATATCTTCATAGTAGTATTTAGTGTTAGTATTAAAAAGAGTCATCATATAACAATTGTGTACGGATTTATGTTGCAGAGCACCGTCAACGACGGTGTCACCACGGTCACCGTCACCGTCGAGGCCGGACAGCCCCTACAGTACCTGCAGCTTCTATTAAGTGTAAACATATTTAATTTATTTTAAATCCAAGCTATGTGGGAGTGCAGCTGGAGTGATATAAGAGCACTAGTGGTTAGGAATGGGATCATCCAGCCCAAAACTATTCCCATTTATCAACACCAGAAGTTACAACTGTTCATTAGAGTTGAATGTAATGCCATTATTTAATGAGAGGACCCCACCTGCCCCTCCAACACCACCAGCCCAACTACCCGAGGTAGAAGGTAGGTTAAATAAAAAGTGTAATGGGTGGACCTTCTGTCTTCAAAATATAAGCTAAATTTATGTTTTATCTTTTGTAGCTCCAACCGTCAAGGATGAGTTTTCCCCTGGACCATGGGAAGACCACACAGTATGGGTGTCCAGTAAGTACAAATCCCAAACTGAACATGTGTGCCCTTCTCAGTGACCAGTTCAAAGAAAAAAAGTCTCAATACAGATACATGTCACAGAATAACTCGTTCCAGTACATATACCAAATATATAATGACATGCAATTGCTAAAGTATTCTCATCCAGGTTCTGGCTTTAAATTTTAGAATTTTTTTCGTGGGACAACCACTTTTACTGGATCATACTAATTATATTACTGTTTCCACCCCTACAGATATCCCCACTGACTTTGAAGTGGAGGCAGCTCCATGCTGCCTCCCGGCTTATTCGCGGCCTGCAGCTGGAGCACCAAGAGCTGCAGGAGATGATGGCCAGACGTCGTCATTTTTTAAGTTTGTTTATTATATTATTTATTATTTGTAAAAATGTATTATTTATTACTGTGTTTTGAGTGTTTTGTTAACCCTTTAACACCTTCCTGACATAGTCAAGTCTGAGGCTCCAAAACAAATTTAAGAATACTAAATAGAATAGAACTATTAGTAACGGTAACAACAGTTACTCTCCTACTAAGCATAGAAAACGGAGGCGGAGGTAGACAACAGTGTTTGGTTTTTAAAAGGGTTTTGGTTTGGAGACTTTGGGTTCGCATAGCCCATGACATGACACAAGACGTTTGGCAGTAACGTTATGGGTTGTCTGACAGCAACAGTGGGAAGACACTCAGACTATTCTGCCCTGCAAGGCCTGATCTAATCAGCAGCCTCAGCAAGAGTAGTATGAAATTCAGAGGTAATCCAGCCTTTAATTATTTTTATAAAGGTGTTTTTTTGCACACTGCCAGGTGACAGTTTTGTCCTTTTGGATGTCACCAACCCCCCAGCGGCACTAAAAGCCCTCTCTGACATGATACTTGAGGCTGGGCAGGAAAGAAGCCCTAGTGCATAGTGGGACAGTTCCGGCCACTGTTGTAATCTGCCTGCCCAGAAGTCCAGGGGGTCTGAGAAGAGGCTTTGCGAGCCAGACTGCAGGTACGCCTGAACCTGCTCATTGAGGCGGGTGATCTGGGTCTGCTCACTTGGCTGCAGCTGTTTGGAGGCAGAGAAAAATTGCTGCATCATACTAATTAGGCTTACATGGCTGCTGCTGGTTGTGGCAGGAGGTGGATGACTCGGCCGGACCTCCTTCTCAGACAAGCTGGCAGCAGGCTGGGGCTGGCTGAAAGCTGTGGCCAGGTTACTACATAGCTTCTCCCGCAATAATGCTAATTTCTCCTCCCTTTCCGGTGGAGGAATACAATCCCCCATGTTGGATTGATACCACGGGTCCAGGAAGCATCGCCAGCCAGTATTCGTCTGTCTGCCTTATTTTTAGGACTGCCTGTTGCTCCGTAAGCATGTGAGCATACAGCTCGCCATCCTGGCCAGCCTGCCCGAGGAGCCAGTTCTTTCCATCTCAGTCTCATCATCGTCAGCCTCCAGATCCTCCAGCTGTGTCCCCTCCTCCTGTTCAACATCGTCATCCTCATTAAAATCCTCCTCCCTCCTCTAACTGAAACTTATCATCCTCATCCTCCTCCTGCTCCGCAAGGGAACTTTGGCATTGGGGCTCCCCTACAGTGACAGCATGGCGTGCAGACAGATGGCCAGGATTTTCTTCCCCATTGCCCCCTGCTGCATGAGCGTGAGTGTCTTTTCCAGCACAAATATTAATGAAATTACGTCGTTCACACCGCAGCTGTCCCGGCTGACCAATTTTGTGGCTTCATCAAAGGGCGTTAGAACAGTGCAGGCATCTCGGACCAGCCTTCACTGCCCGAAATCAAAGCCGCACCTGCTCCCTATGGCTCCCTATGGCTCCCTATGGCTCCCTATGGTGGAAGATTCTGGCTGCTGCTGGACAAAATCGTCTACTGCTCTATGCTGCTCAAGGAGCCGCTGCAACATATGAAGAGTGGAATTCCACCGGGTCAGCACGTCACCTATTAAGCGGTGTGGCGGAAGACCGTTTTGTCGCTTCAGTTCCAGCAGAGCGTGGCGAGATACATATGAATGGCTGAAATGAGTGCAAAGCTTCTGCGACTTTGCCAGCACTGTGCGCAGGCCAGTGAATGTTTTGAGAAATCTCTGCACCACTAGATTTAGGACATGTGCCATACAGAGAGCATGCGTGAATTGACCCAGGTTCAGCGCTGCCACTATATTTGTCCCATTGTCACTCACCTTGCATACTTCCAGTTGGCGTGGAGACAGCCAGTGCGTTATTTGCTGCTTCATGTAATGCAGCAAGCGCTGGCCTGTGTGACTGCCAAGACAAACTAATTCTAACACTGCATGGCAGCGTTGCACCTGGCACATGTGATATGAAGGAGGGGGGTTAACTCTCTGCCCTGACGCTCCAGCAGACGGACTGCCCCTGGAGGTGGAAGCAGATAGTTGTTGGGTGGTCTGCTGCAATCCTAGCTGGAAAGCGCGTGGAGGTGCCAACAGTAATTGGCCCGGTTGCTGGGGGAATCCTGACTCGTTGCCACTAATTACATTCAGTAAAGGACATGTATTGCCCCTGGCCGCAAGCACTGCTCAAGGTGTCCACCGTGACGTGCACGGTGCTTCAAAGAGACAGCTTCAGGAAGCGTCCAATATTGTCAGCCACGTGGGAGTAAAGGGAGGGTATAGGTTTTTTGGAGAAGAAATGCCGGCTAGGGACCTGCAAGCGTGCCTGAGCGCAAGCCATTAGCTCCCTAAAAGCTGGGCAGTCAACAGCTGGTACGGCAGAGACTGCACAGCCAGCAACTTTGTCAGGTGACCAATTAGTTTGCGCACTTGTGGCGTAAAACTGCTTCCTGGCCACGCACTCGGCAATGGACGGCTGCCGAATATGAGGAAGTGGAGGCATGCACGCGGTGGGCGATGAAGTGTATGTACTAGGTACACCCCTGGATGCGGGCTGAGCTACGGCCCTGGATGCGGCCTGCCTGACAGAAGGGACCCTGGGAGAAGTAACCAGCTCTTCAGTATTAATGGGCTGCTCTAAATTGCCGGCATAACGCAGCTTCAGATGGTTCCACAGAGCAGTGGTCCCAACATTTGTGGCTTTCCCACGGCTCAATTTCAGTTTACACAAATTACACGTGGCCATACTGCTGTCCCCCGGCAGAGTGGTGAAATACTTCCACACACCCGACGTGCGCCCTCCACATCTGGCCAAGCTTGTAGCCCTTGCACGCTTACACCCTGGTGCTGGCCCCACTATATTTGGGGTCTCGCTAGTTCCCAAGGAAGGACTGGCCCTGGGCCTAACTCGCCTCTGCCCTCTGTTGCTGCCACTACTACTACCACCATCCTCCTCGGAGATCAAACCCTCCTCACCAGCCCGATCTGCCTCCCAGGTCCTCCTGTCTAACGCATCAGATTCATCATCAGACTCCTCCCCACCACTTTTTTCTGACTGCAAATTAGTCTGTTCCCCACCAACCTCCAATTCTTGGCAGTCCAAACTCTGACTGCCCTCTAAGAAATCCTCAGGCTGCCCTCTATAACCGCTGGATTATGTGGTGGGGTTCGATGGCCTTTTATTTTATAAATTGCAGAAGGGACACCGCTAGGAGGGAGCACTGAAGCCCGAGAGGTGGCAGAAAATAACGGGCTTTGCTGGAGCGAAATGGTGGAGCAGGACGAGTCTGACCCGTGGCTACATATGGATACTGTATCAGCATACCATCCACTCCACTACCTCATCCACTTTCTCCTCCACTACAATTTTGCACTTGGTGGGTTAGCCTGGTGGAACACCGGCCAACTATTACGAATTACAGAAGTAGTAGCTCCGGCTACAGGTCCTTTGGCACTGCTGCCCTGTGCCACCTTCTCCTTTTTTTTAGAGCTTGAGGTCTAGCTGGAACTGGACCTCTTTTGCTTATCCATTCCACACATTTTTCACTTCACTCTGTGGCCCTGCAGCTGGTCTTTGTCTTTGTGCCTGTCTCTCTTCCTATCTCTCTCCCTGTCTCTCTCTCCCTGCCTGATTAATTACTAGCCCTGCACTGGCCCTGCACTTGCCCTGCAGTGTCCCTGATGTGTAATATGGATTCCCTGAACAATTACACCCCAATTTCAACAACACAGGTTTCAGTGTCTCAGAACTTTACACATAGTGCTTCTGCTCGTGTCAGCAGTCGCAGCAGAAGTGATGCATCACTGGCTTACCGAGCCTGAGCCAATCAGAGCAAGCCCTGCCCACTATGTCAGGTGACCGATTTCTTCCCGGGCTTTTGCCGCACGAATAATGAACTAACACTAAAAGTTCGCTAATGACTTGTATTCGTACGCACCAGCGTATAGAGTAACTTATACGTAGCATTAGCATTCAATTTATCGGACAAGTACGTAGTGAATGTGTAGAAAGCCTTAGGAACATTTTCGAATCTTAACGGAGCGAATCACCTAATATTCGGATTCGCTTCGCAGCTGAAAATTTCCAACATGCGATACGAATCAAAGAATCGACGAATAGATTCGCTCATCTCTAGTTGGTGCTTACCCTTTATACCGGACATATTGACATAAAAACTGTTGTGCTGTAAAATACAGTCAATTTTTTCAGACCGTTCATTTCAGGGAAAAAAAACAGCACAAAGGCATCACATTCGTCAATACATTTATGCCAGAATACTGGTGTGCAAGCATGGATATACCTGCTTCAGTGTGCTTATCGCACTGACACTCTACTGGATTAATCATCTATGTTAACAGTGGTACACCCAACATAATGGCTGCCTCCACCATGAATGACTGCACTGCAAATCCAACAAATCAGGTACATGTAAATGTTATGCTAATGGAAATATACACGCAAAATGCAAGGTGATCCAATTTCCTTAGCAAAGCTTCCTCCCACAACTTGAATCTTTCTAAACGGGATATGCCAATTACACCTATTAAAATTTCAATTAATTTAATAATCATTCATTTCATTTAGTTTTCAACTGGTTTCATAAAAGCCTTAATAAACTAAGGTGATGATACACTAATGCAGCCTGGAGCTGCTGGAGAGGATCCAAATATCTGCTTGAGTTGAAAATACTCTGACTATTATTCATCCTTAAATGAAAACAATTGTTTAAGGGATAGATAGATGGATAGATAGATAGATAGATAGATAGATAGATAGATAGATAGATAGATAGATAGATAAAACTGTATATAATAATAATAATAATAATAATAATAATAATAATAATAATAATAATAATAATACAAAATCATGACAACAATAATAATAAAGCTAATACTAGCCTAAAGCGTAAGTGGCCAACATCTGAATGCATGAATTGCTATAAGAGATAGACAGTTGAAGGACCAATTACCTATTTTTTGTGAGAACTGAGGCTGAAGGAGTGTGCTCCAATAAAGAACACACACAAAGAATAAGGATGTGCTTAGAATTATCCCAGAGGACCACACACTTTCAACTGCCCTTACCGTTTCCTCAGACAACGAAAGTCTCACAGAGCCAAAATAGATGAGGGCAAAGGTTCCCAGCCTTTTTGAGAAAGACTCCTGAAGACGGCATCTGAATTGCCTTTGGAAAGTCTTTTGAATTTGGTGTTTGTGGTGAAGTGACCAACAATCGTTATTTTTACATACAAATCCAATTTAAAAGCAATGGCAATCTCGCTTTGGAGAATAATGCAGTGGTTTATTAATGTAGTGCAGTGACCTTAATCACCTCTTTTCTTTGTCTCGGAAGCTTGAATGCTGTGAGGGCCAACATGGCAATTGTAACCATTTAAGTGGATATTTCTATTTTGTGAATAGCCCATCATATGCAACCACAAGACATTGATCTTCTATGGTTCCTTAAACCTAAAATCTTACATATCCCCTAAGTGCTAACCATATGAAATGTTTCATATGGTTCCTAAGAACTACTCAAGTTCATTTAATAAAGTCAAAAAAGATGATTCTTTAATTTCAAAATGTGTGTTGTGGTATTCCTCACAGGTTTGGCCTGGCCCACTAGACTACCAACGGATCTTCTGGTAGGTCCAGTCTCTGAAGCTATAGTGGACACCATTTGGAGCTGCCTTTAGAGCAAAACAGTAGGGTTTATTTTGATTCAAAACCTATTAAACTTTATAGATGATTTAGGGCTTGGGGCACAATAATAATTTCTTCTAGTTGGCCCAAGAAATACCAGTCTGACATTGCATCTTCACTCCAAAAACATAGTGCTTGGTTAATTGACTTTCTGTGAAACCACCTTGTGTGTGAGTTAGGGTAATTAGATTTTGAGCCCATGAGGAAAAGTGAACAGTATGAATGATAACAACTTATATATTGCATCATGGAACATATGAAGCTATAATAGCAAAATAATATAATGCTGCACCAATATTCAAAGATGTCCTCAATATTGTCTCTTCCCTGAGACTAAAGGACTTATTGCTTAATCAACTGTTCACATTTCTTGAAAATCCCAGTTGTTTAACAATTATTCTATATACTAAGCAAAAGCAGGCATTATCTACGGATGTTTCTACTGGATCCCCCACATGGTTGGATCTTTGGCAGGAAACATACTTACCTGCTCTAATATGTTTGGTTCTGGCTCCTCAGGCATCTCGCCACAGCTGCCTCTCTACGGCCTGTCAACATCCTCTTTGACGCTAGTCACATGGCCACTGCAGCCAATGGTGGACATATTTCTATGGAGTTGATGACATTTGATCTCTACTCACTTAGATATTTTCTTTTTAGTTTGAATACTTTGGAATTAACTTGTACAGTAACTTGTAACTTATACAGTGTGTATATACATCAGTCAGCCATAACATTAGCACCTCTGACAGGTGAACCGAATAACAATCTCTTGACAAAATCACCAGTCCACTCTATAATATGCAGTAAGTGAACCACCAGCTTTTAAAGTTAATGTGTTGGAAGCAAGAAAAATAACATAGTAACATAGTTTATAACACTGAAAAAAGACATCTATTCATCCAGTTCGGCCTGTTATCCTGCAAGTTGATCCAGAGGAAAGAAAAAAAACCTGTGAGGTAGAAGCCAATTTTTCTCATTCGAGAAAAAAATTCCTTCCTGACTGCAATCAGGCAATCATAATAACTCCCTGGATCAACAACCCATCTCTAGTAGCTATAACCTGTAATTGTATTACACTAAAGAAGTATTTCCAGAAGCAAGTGTAAGGATTAGTATAAGGATCTGAGGATCTTTGAAAAATACCAAATTGTGATGCAAACACATCTTAGTCAGAGCATCCCCAAATGGGCATATCCTCTAGGGTGGTCCTAGTATGCAGTAGTTATGTACCAAAGCAAGTAGAAGCAAATTCAACCAATGAGCTGGTGACAGGGTTAATCTAGGTTTATTGATGCACTTGGAAGAGAAGGTTAGCATGTCTGGTCCAACCCTACAAAGTGCTATAGCATAAATTGAAAAGCTTTGTTAGGATAGTGTAATACCACAACATAAACATTGTTGACCCCTAGCCTCCTCCAAATGCCCCTACAATGGGCACATGATCATTAAAACTGGACCATGGAGAAATAGATGACAGTGGTCTGGTCTGATGAATCCTGTTTAAGTTTAAGTTTATCATGTGAATCTGCAGGTGCATGGGCATTGACGGAGGCGGTAGGATGTAAAATATCTGGTCCTGTTATTCCTGTTGTTACATCAATATACTGTACATTGATATGTGCCACCTAAACAATGTAGCAGACCAAATATATACTGCATATGTATTCCCTAATGTCAGTGGCCTCTTTCAGGAAGATGATATGACCTGCCCAGAGGTGTAGCTAGGCTTTCCAGCTCTTGGGACAAGGATTCACCATGGTGTCCTCTCCCCCACCCCCTCCCCCACTTGCTTGTTAGATCAGAAATAGAGACAAAATCATTTTTTTTAATGCTAAGCCACTCCTCTAACTCCACCTAATGCGTAATTTTACTCAACCAATCCTACCCAGTCCCCTTAGAGTTATGTGCAAATAGCTTAAAACTTAACTTAACTTTTAATAATATCCTTATGAATATTTTTACGCCTGTTTTAGGATTAAAAATATTCGCAAGCAAATTTGAACCATTTTTGCAACTATTTAGAAGTGGCAATGGTGTGACAGGATGCTGGGACTGAGCCCTGACACATTTACTATCTTTTACGCTGGAAAACAGGTGTAAAAGAAGAGTAAAAACTCCAGGGTCCCAAGAAGTTTTTACTCCAGACCAATGGACTGCAGGAAGTGCTCATAGGGACACATTTATTAAGACTGCAATTTTAGACATTTAAGTGCTGTATCCTCCACCACTTCTAAATGTAAGACAGCTGTCTTACGTTTAGACCATTTTCTACGCTTAAACCAGGCATGATGTCCTCTGGATCCAGAACTAGGTCCTTCTAGTGAAAAAACAAAAAGAATAATCAGATAAGGAAGGGATGGTAACTGCCCCTATTAAATCCCCAGCAGGGGGTGCTGTGCTGGCTCTGTAAGACCAAGCCATCCCAATGTATAACAGGTTAATCTAGGGCATTTCCCCTTAGTGCTACCACACAGTAGTAATGCCCACACTGTGCCCCCTTACAGTACTAATGCCCACATTGTGCTTTCTTCATAGTAGTAATGGCCACATTGTGCCCCTTCACAGTAGTTATGGCCAGATTGTGCTCCCTCACAGTAGTAATATCCACATTGTGACCCTTCACAATAGTAATATCAACACTGTGACCCTCACAGTAGTACTGCCCACATAATGCAGCCTTCACAGTAGATACGCCCATATTGTGCTTCCTTACAGTAATAATGTACATTATGCCCCCTCACAATACTACTGCCCACATTGTACCCTACTCACAATAATAATGCCCACATTGTAGCCCTTCACTGTAGCAATTCCCACCTTGTGCCCCTTTCACTGTAGTAATGCCCACCTTCAGCTCCATTAATAAAGTTGAAAAAAAAACAGAAATACTTTCCTGTTTCCCTGATCCCTGATGATTGCACATCTGGCAATCCTAGCAACAGCTGCACGATACTATCTCACACATACTGTACACATCAATCTGGCTTTTTAAGAGGCTTTCACCACTCCTCCCACACACCCGGCAGAAAAGTATGTGCGGCCTGCTGAGGAGCGACGGAGCTCAGCTAAACGGTGAAGCAGGGAGCTGGCGGCTCCCTGCTTCACTATGTAAGTCATTGAAATGCCCGAGCACACCCTCAGCCCTCTGTACCCGGAGCACAAGCCTCATTTGCCCCCTCGCTCCGCCCCTGCCCCTGCTACACTGCAAAAGTTCAGAAATATTTTGAGGAAAAAGGCAAAGTGTGGAAGCTGCTAATATTGATTCTGCTGGGCACTGCTCCTGCAAGTGACCAGGAGTCAGAAGCTCACTGTAAAGTGCTCTCTGCATTGAGCTGTTTTAATACCTCTCCCCTCTGAGTGACAACTATAGCATACAACCAGGAGACCACTACAGCTGTCACTCAGAGCAGAGGGTAGGGCTGTGAACAAGCACACTCCACCTCTTGGGCAAGAGGAGTTTCAGACAAAATAATAGTTCATATTTTCACTTCTCCTGAAAGCTCTACTCTCTCAACTGAAAGCCCCACAATAGGTAAGTTTGTTCAGCTCTCCCTAGCCCCATCCTAGCACTGTATGCAGTTTTGAATGGTCAAAACCAATGATAGCCTTCTTTTAAAAATCTGCTTCTAATGTCTTTTTGATGCCTGTTACATCAGTAGCCCATGAAGCATCGCTGCCCCGCTGCTTCTATTAGGAACATTATTCATTGTACTACTACTACTTCCATTTTTGCCATCACCACCACTTCCCTCATCTCCTTGCTCTGTGTGCAGTTGCATGGCTGCTTCTCATTGTTAATCAGCTTCTGCTATAAATACTATACTGCTCTCTCACTTCTTGCTTTAGCTTAGGTCCAAACTCCCTATTTTACCAGAGATGGTGTGCTATTCTGATTGCTTCTGTACCGAACTTCTGTATGTTTATACCCAAATCAGTAGTGCCTTCCACATGGATGAAAGGACCCAGAGAATACCACCACCACCTCGTATTCTTCCAGCAATGGTTTCAGGGTGTTTGTTCTCTGATGTTACTCGCATGACGCGCCAATGTCCATCTACCCTTTTGCACCCTCATAATGACACGTGGTGCTCTGCAGTTTCCACATCACTTTTTTGCAATGGTGCCATTTGTCCACTCATGTTACACTTTCACCACAGCAGCTTGCAAATAGTTTACTGTGCAGTTTCAGAAATACTGCCACCCTTGGCCCAAAAGCCAATATTTGTCCCTTTTTGAAACTGATATTTAACTATGACAGCAACAAAGGATATGTGTGAAGGCGTGCTATTGCACACCTTATGAACCCACTAGTGTTGAGCGAGCATGCTGTGTTGAGCGAGCACGCAATGCTCGAGTCCCCTCCCCGCACCAAGAAGGATCAATGGGGACGGATCCGTTTGGTGTCACACAATAGTAAACGGATCCGTCCCCATTGACTTGCATTGGGGTCATGACAGATCCGTCATGAACTCCATTGAAAGTCAATGGAGGACGGATCCGTTTGGTGTGACACAATAGTAAACGGATCCGTCCTCCATTGACTTTCAATGGAGTTCATGACCGTCACCTATCACATTTTGTTTTTTTGATTAAAGAATTCAAGATGTAATTTTTTTCATTCACCAGCAGAGGGCACAATGTAATGAAGAGGCTCCACTGCTGAGGAGAAGAAGCCTGAGGAGGAGGAGGTAAGTGGTTTGTGTTTGTTTGTTTTCTATTTTTCAAGATCGTGAATGCAGAGGACTTCGTCAGTTTCGGTGGACAGTGTCAGACCAGCTTTTTTATTTTTTAAATAAAATGGTCAAACAGGGGTCTGGGGGAGTATTTATTTCAATAAAATATTTTATAAGTGTGTGTGTGTTTTTTTACAACATTGCAGTTTTAGTAATCATGGCTATCTACAGACGGCCCTGATTACTAATACTGGGCTTAGTGCTTGCCGGTGTAACAGGCCAAAGTAACCCTGTCCCAGATGGGTATAATTTTGGCCTAGGCCAGAGTATACCCCGGGATATAAACTGGCCTAGGCCAAACTATACCCGGGTATAAACTGGCCTAGGCCAAACTATACCCCGGGGTGTAAAATAACCTAGGCCAAACTATACCCCTCCAGGCCAGATTATACCTATCTATCATGGAATCTGGGGTTAAAGTGGCCTAGGCCAATTTATACCTCTTGGGTCATATTATACTCCAATGAAATCATTATGAAATCATTAGCATTGAGTGATATACACAAGAATTACTTTTTCAACATTTTATTGAGAAATTGAACTGACTTAATTCTTAAACTCTTCATGGGGATCATGGGGATCATTGACCTTAATTTCTACACCTGGTATATACTGGAAAGATTGTGCAAAAATTGCACAATTTTTCCAGTGTACACCAGGTGTAGAAAATAAGGGAGGGTAATGATTCCCCCCCATAGACTTGTTACTTTAACCAGAAAAACTTGAATGCTAATATTATAAGAAAAGTTATAACATCTGAAACTTGTAAAGGTGGTTTTACATGGGGCAAATGTTTATGGTTCACCTGATCAGTGCATGTTGTGTCATGCACTGATCAGGTGCCCTGGAAGCCCCATGGAGATAGGAAACAGCATAAAATTCAAAAGCTGCAGGAAATGTTGGCTGGCAAAGACATGGAGGAGGGACGGAGGAGGACCAGGACATGCTGGGCATTGAGTATGGACATTTTTTTTTCTCAGTGATTTCTAGTTAGCGATAAGTCACTTATCGTGCTAGGCAAGGTCCAACTATCTGGGACAACAAATCACCCAATAATCGTTCTGTGTATTAGGACCTTTAGTCTAGCAAGTCCTTGCAACAATATTAACGTTTAAAGCTAAACACTGATAACAACATTGAAATGATCATGCTTATTTTCTATACACAGTGCATGTTCCGTTGTTGACTGCAGATTGAAGCTTGCAGGATATGTCAACCAATCCATGGAGTCACCGACGTTTGTGTAGATAATTATGTCGCAACTCAACAGATTCGCTGTGGCCATGATCTCTGCATCAGTTGCCAGACTCCATCACGAGAGATTCCAGAGATGTTCACATATTCATTCAAATTTTGGTTCAAGTAGTCTTTTAGTTTTTTTGGCAAGTCAGTTTTCATGTGGTGGATGGCTATCTCTGAGAAGGGAATGGTTGTCCTCTGTTCCTGTCAAGATGTAGCTGATGGCCCGGAAGAAGCAGTTCCCATCACCTTTGGTTTTATATGTACGCCGTGGTTGTCCAAGGTCCCTTCTACATCCATAGTATACAACCCTACTAAACGTAAGGCCAAGAGTAGTGCTAAGATACTTCCTTCTTGAACTTAGTAGTAGGTTGAAAGTCTTACTTTGCTTGTGTTTCTGTGTGGCAGAGTCACTGGGACAGACTATAACAAGGTTTCACGTTTTTGCACACATATTTGCGCAAACTGTGAATTAAAATTGGCCTAGGCTAATTTATACTCTGGGGTATAAACTAGCCTAGGCCAATTTGATCACAGGTGGTTATAATATGACCTGAGAGGTATGAATTGACCTAAGCTCATTTATACTCCGGGGTATAAATTGGCCAAGGCCAAAATGTACCCAGGGTTTATTCTAGCCTAGGCCAATTTAACCCTGGTTATAGTCTGGCCTGATGGTATACTCTGGCCTGTTACAGTTTGGCCTAGGCTATTTTACACCCCGGGGTATAGTTTGGCCTAGGCCAAAATATACCCAGGGTATAATCTAGCCTAGGCCACTTTAACCCCGGAGGGTATAATCTGGCCTGGAGGGGTATACTTTGGCCTAGGCTATTTTATACCCCGGGGTATAGTTTGGCCTAGGCCAAAGTATACCCGGGGTATAATCTAGCCTAGGCCACTTTAACCGTGTGTATACTCTGGCCTGTTACACCGGTATGGCCAGCACTAACCTCAACTTCTATTACCCCATCACTTACCACCACCAGGGGTGTCGGGAAGAGCCGGGTACCTGCAGGACTGGACCTTTTAAATTGAGGGTCCGGTTCTGGGGTGGCTGCAGACTGGTACCATTAGGCTGGGAAGGGCCAATAACCATTTTTAAAAAATGGCGTGGGGTCCCCCCTTTTTTCTTCTCTAGCCAGAGACAACCAGCAGCGGCAGCCTGGCACTACCAGGGTGGGAAGGGACACGGTTATTGGCCCTTCCCAGCCTAATAGTACCAGCCTGCAGCTGGTACCCGGCTCTTCCTGACACCCTGGCGGTGGGTGCCGGAGTAATAGATGTTGGGGTTAGTGCTGGCCATGCTGGCAAGCACTAAGACCAGTATTAGTAATCAGGGCCATCTGTAGATAGCCATGATTACTAAAACTGCAATGTTGTAAAAAAACACACACACACTTAAAATATTTTATTGAAATAAATACTCCCCCAGAACCCTGTTTGACCATTTTATTTAAAAAATAAAAAAGCTGGTCCGACGTCATCCACCGAATCCGACGTAGTCCTCAGCATTCACGATCCTGAAAAATAGAAAACAAACAAACAAAAAAACAAACAAACAAACAAACACAAACCACTTACCTCCTCAGGCTTCTTCTTTGTAGTGATTCCTCCACTCTGCGCGCCGTCTACCGGCTGGACAGGAGGAGGGAGCTGCCAGGGAAGGTAAGTAGTGTCTCTGTGTGTCTGTCTGTTTGTTTTTATCTTTATTTTGGGCACTTGTGTAAACCAGGCAAACTGAGCAGGGGTGCCTGGTTTACTCCCATAGACTTCAATTATGCTCGGGTGCTCGGCCGAGCACTCAAGCACACCTGAGTGCTCGGCCAGAGCACCCAAGCGTACGAGCACCGTGCTGCTCGATCATCACTAGAACCCACCAAGCAAGCTCAAAACATGACTTCCTTCATGAGTTACTGTATGCACTGCTGACATCAAGAGTGGAAAGTGGTCATAATAATGTGACTCCAGTGTATGTTATCCAATATCACATGTCTAGGAGTGGCAAAAATATGTGAACCTTTACAGTATTTTGTATGAACCCCTTATGCAGCAATAACTGCAATAGTTTCTGGTAATTGTTGATTAGTCCTTGTATTGTAAGGGTATTTTTAAGTACTGATCGGTTCTCCCCTTTAATTCTGTTTACTACTCTGTGTAATAGTTAATAAGTTTCCCTTACAGTCCTGCACATCGGCTTGGAGGAATTTTAGCCCATTGCTCAGTACAAAATTCAACCCTCCACAACATTTCTGTTGTATTAAGGTCAGGACTTTGACATGGCCATTCCAAAACGTTAACTTTTTTCTTCTTTAACCATTCTTTGGTAGAACATGCTTAGGGCTGTTGCCTTGACATGACCCCTGTTCTCTTGAGATGCAGCTCACAGACAGATAATCTGATATTTTTGTTTCGAATTTGCTGCTATACAGAGGCGTAGCTACCGGGGGGGCAGGGGGGGCAACGGCTCCGGGCCCAGTGCCTCTGGGGGGCCCAGCAGGGATGGCCTTAGTACAATCAGGCGAATACAAGTGAGCACTTCCATTATGGAAGCTCTCACTTGTATGTAGGGACCCCCATTAGACCTCAGATCAGCCCACCCAGCCACATAAGGTTAAAATAAAAACCTTTCTTACCTGTGTGGCTGGGTGGGCTGATCTGAGGTCTCATGGTGGCACATTCTGCTGATCTGAGGTCTGATGGAGGCACATTCTGCTGATCTGAGGTCTGATGGGGGCACAATACTCTGATCTGAGGTCTGATGGGGGCACAATACGCTTATCTGAGGTCTGATGGGGGCACATTCTGCTGATCTGAGGTCTGATGGGGGCACATTCTGATGATCTGAGGTCTGATGGGGGCACAATACGCTGATCTGAGGTCTGATGGGGGCACATTAAGCTGATCTGAGGTCTGATGAGGGCACATTCTGATGATCTGAGGTCTGATGGGGGCACATTCTGATGATCTGAGGTCTGATGGGGGCACATTCTAATGATCTGAAGTCTGATGGGGGCACATTCTGATGATCTGAGGTCTGATGGGGGCACAATACGCTGATCTGAGGGTCTGATGGGGGCACAATACGCTGATCTGAGGTCTGATGGGGCACATTAAGCTGATCTGAGGTCTGATGGGGGCACATTAAGCTCATCTGAGGTCTGATGGGGCACATTCTGATGATCTGAGGTCTGATGGGGGCACATTCTGATGATCTGAGGTCTGATGGGGCACATTCTGATAATCTGAGGTGTGATGGGGGCACATTCTGATGATCTGAGGTCTGATGGGGGCACATTCTGCTGATCTGGGGTCTGATGGGGACACAATACGCTGATCTGAGGTCTGATAGGGGCACAATACGCTGATCTGAGGTATGATGGGGGCACATTAAGCTGATCTGCGGTCTGATGGAGGCAGGGGACTGTTAGTTTAGTGATGTAAAAACTGGGGACAGGTTTCCTTTAACATAGGAGTCCCCTTGTTTTTTACTCCTATTACTCCTATATTTTACTGCATTATGAGGTAGAGTATTTAGACTAGGGTATGTAGAAAGT
Organism: Rhinella marina; assembly: GCA_900303285.1. Taxonomy (NCBI): domain Eukaryota; kingdom Metazoa; phylum Chordata; class Amphibia; order Anura; family Bufonidae; genus Rhinella; species Rhinella marina. The sequence continues at coordinate 48,484 of ONZH01014372.1, forward strand.
CTATTGTACTGTAGTTAACAGCATAGATGATCTAGCAGTTTATACAGTCCTCTTCCTAATACAATATTATAACCACAACTAGTAGTATGTGCCTGTGAAGTTGGAAACGTGCTTTTGGGAAGCCACTAAGTGGGGGGCCCACTCAAGTATGTTTGCCCCCCCCCACGTGCTGAACCTCTAGCTACGCCTCTGCTGCTATATATCAGAATTCAATTATCTATCATGGCAACCCGCCCTGGCCCAGATGCTGTAAAACTACCACCACCGTGTTTTACAAATGGGATGATGTTTTATGCAGTAATGCAGTGTTTTCCTCTCTCCAAACATAACACTTTTCATTTAAACCAAAAAGCTCCACAAACCATTGTTCCAATAGCCATCTTTTTGTTTAGCTGAAGAGATTAGCTATCATTGCACAGTGATGTAGATGGCGATAAATTACACCTGCCTGTAATACTGACAACTAGAGATGAGCGAGTAGTGAAATATTCGAAAGTTCGAAATTCGATTCGAATAGACTGCGAAATTCGACTATTCGACCGACTATCGAATCCCATTATAGTCTATGGGAAAAAAATGCTCGCCACTTGGAAATCTCAATTCGACCACTTGGAGGTCACCAAGTCCACCCTGAATCCTCAGAAAAGGATGCCAACACTGCTGGAATGCAACTGGGACAGCAGGGGAAGCATGTCTGGGTGCATATAACGCGCCCAAGTCGCACTATTACGCCACTATCACAGCCTCTCAACAATACACTCCAAAGACAATATAACCTCTCTGTAAAGTGAGACCATACAAGGAAACCTTCTTTCCTCTACATTGCCAGGGACCCCAAGCCAAACTAGACAAAAAAGAAGATGAAATTCTGCACCCCTTAAAATCACGTTGCCTATGACAACCACAGATGGCATAGGCAAAGGGGAAAGCAAATAGACCCCACCCCTAATTGTCATTGTGTGTGTGTGTGTGAGATGTGGTCAGACATGTCTTCTTTAAAATGTAAAAACAACTCAAACACATGCAGAAGCCTTAAAATGCCCAAATTGTTGGCGCTTGAGATGTCAGTGACCCGACCTGGCCCAGTGTCATGTCTAGCAGGTAAAGCAGTGGGGATGTTGAGAGATGCGTAGGACCGCAAAAGGCAGGAAGAGGCCGTGGGCTGGCCAGAGGCTCATGGAAAATTTTGTGGAGGCCCAAGAGGTGAGACCTGTTAAAAATTTTGTGGAGGCCCAAGAGGTGAGACCTTGATAAAATTTTGTGGAGGCCCAAGAGGTGAGACCTTGATAAAATTATGTGGAGGCCCAAGAGGTGAGACCTGTTAAAAATTTTGTGGAGGCCCAAGAGGTGAGACCTTGATAAAAATTTGTGGAGGCCCAAGAGGTGAGACCTTGATAAAATTTTGTGGAGGCCCAAGAGGTGAGACCTGTTAAAAATTTTGTGGAGGCCCAAGAGGTGAGACCTTGATAAAATTTTGTGGAGGCCCAAGAGGTGAGACCTTGATAAAATTTTGTGGAGGCCCAAGAGGTGAGACCTCTTAAACATTTTGTGGAGGCCCAAGAGGTGAGACCTCTTAAAAATTTTGTGGAGGCCCAAGAGGTGAGACCTTGATAAAATTTTGTGGAGGCCCAAGAGGTGAGACCTTGATAAAATTATGTGGAGGCCCAAGAGGTGAGACCTGTTAAAAATTTTGTGGAGGCCCAAGAGGTGAGACCTGGATAAAAATTTGTGAGGCCCAAGAGGTGAGACCTTGATAAAATTTTGTGGAGGCCCAAGAGGTGAGACCTGTTAAAAATTTTGTGGAGGCCCAAGAGGTGAGACCTGATAAAAATTTTGTGGAGGCCCAAGAGGTGAGACCTTGATAAATTTTGTGGAGGTCCAGAGGTGAGACCTTTAAACATTTTGTGGAGGCCCAAGAGGTGAGACCTGTTAAAATTTTGTGGAGGCCCAAGAGGTGAGACCTCTTAAACATTTTGTGGAGGCCCAAGAGGTGAGACCTCTTAAACATTTGTGGAGGCCCAAGAGGTGAGACCTCTTAAACATTTGTGGAGGCCCAAGAGGTGAGACCTCTTAAACATTTTGTGGAGGCCCAAGAGGTGAGACCTCTTAAACATTTTGTGGAGGCCCAAGAGGTGAGACCTCTTAAACATTTTGTGGAGGCCCAAGAGGTGAGACCTCTTAAACATTTTGTGGAGGCCCAAGAGGTGAGACCTCTTAAACATTTTGTGGAGGCCCAAGAGGTGAGACCTTGTTAAAATTTTGTGGAGGCCCAAGAGGTGAGACCTCTTAAACATTTTGTGGAGGCCCAAGAGGTGAGACTTTAAACATTTTGTGGAGGCCCAAGAGGTGAGACCTTTAAAATTTGTGGAGGCCCAAGAGGTGAGACCTCTTAAACATTTTGTGGAGGCCCAAGAGGTGAGACCTTTAAACATTTTGTGGAGGCCCAAGAGGTGAGACCTGATAAATTTTGTGGAGGCCAGAGGTGGACCTCTAAACATTTTGTGGAGGCCCAATAGGTGAGACCTCTTAAACATTTTGTGGAGGCCAAGAGGTGAGACCTCTTAAAACATTTTGTGGAGGCCCAAGAGGTGAGACCTCTTAAAATTATGTGGAGGGCAAAGAGGTGACATCTCTTAAACATTTTGTGGAGGCCCAAGAAGGTGAGACCTCTTAAACATTTTGTGGAGGCCCAAGAGGTGAGACTCTTAAACATTTTGTGGAGGCCCAAGAGGTGAGACCTCTTAAACATTTTGTGGAGGCCCAAGAGGTGAGACCTCTTAAAAATTATGTGGAGGGCCAAGAGGTGACATCTCTTAAACATTTTGTGGAGGCCAAGGAGGTGAGAACTCTTAAACATTTTGTGGAGGCCCAAGAGGTGAGATGTATTAAAAATTATGTGGAGGCCCAAGAGGTGAGACGTGTTAAAAATTATGTGAAGGCCAAGAGGTGAGACGTGTTAAGAATTATGTGGAGGCCCAAGAGGTGAGACCTGTTAAACATTTTGTGGAGGCCCAAGAGGTGAGACCTGTTAAACATTTTGTGGAGGCCCAAGAGGTGAGACGTGTTAAAAATTATGTGGAGGCCCAAGAGGTGAGACGTGTTAAAAATTATGTGGAGGCCCAAGAGGTGAGACGTGTTAAAAATTATGTGGAGGCCCAAGAGGTGAGACGTGTTAAAAATTATGTGGAGGCCCAAGAGGTGAGACCTGTTAAAATTATGTGGAGGCCCAAGAGGTGAGACCTGTTAAAAATTATGTGGAGGCCCAAGAGGTGAGACCTCTTAAACATTTTGTGCAGGCCCAAGAGGTGAGACCTCTTAAAAATTATGTGGAGGCCCAAGAGGTGAGACCTCTTAAACATTTTGTGCAGGCCCAAGAGGTGAGACCTGTTAAACATTTTGTGGAGGCCCAAGAGGTGAGACGTGTTAAAAATTATGTGGAGGCCCAAGAGGTGAGACGTGTTAAAAATTATGTGGAGGCCCAAGAGGTGAGACGTGTTAAAAATTATGTGGAGGCCCAAGAGGTGAGACCTGTTAAACATTTTGTGGAGGCCCAAGAGGTGAGACCTGTTAAACATTTTGTGGAGGCCCAAGAGGTGAGACCTATTAAACATTTTGTGGAGGCCCAAGAGGTGAGACCTCTTAAAAATTTTGTGGAGGCCCAAGAGGTGACACCTCTTAAACATTTTGTGGAGGCCCAAGAGGTGAGACCTCTTAAAAATTATGTGGAGGCCCAAGAGGTGACACCTCTTAAACATTTTGTGGAGGCCCAAGAGGTGAGCCATAAATATATAAATTTTTCTTATTTACGGAGCAATTCTACGGCGGTTAAGGAGGAGGAGGAGGAGGTGGAGGAGGAAATGGCACTTCATACAGATGGCACTTCACTTTCGGCTGCTTTCCACTGTTGGAGAAGCAAAGTCCGGGTCAATCCACTTGCTGTTCATTTTGATTAGCGTCAGCCTGTCGGCACTGTCGGTTGACAGGCGGCTGCGCTTATCGGTTATAATGCCCCCGGCTGCGCTGAACACCCTTTCTGATAGCACGCTGGCGGCAGGGCAGGCAAGCACCTCCAAGGCGTACAGGGACAGTTCCAGCCACGTGTCCAACTTGGAGACCCAGTAAGTGTAGGACGCCGAGGGATCGGGGAGGACAGGGTTACGGTCTGCCAGGTACTCCCGCAACATCCGCCGATACTTGTCCCTCCTGCTGATAGCGGGCCCCGCAGTGATGGAAGTTGCACGAGGGGTGCCATGAACGTGTCCCACACCTTGGAGAGTGTTCCCCTGGTGGCTGTGGGCCTGATAGATGTTGTGGGACTCTGGGAGACCCTCTCCTCTCTGCCGCCAGCGATGGTGGGTGGGAAAATCTCCATCATGTTCTGCACGAGTTCCCTCTGGTATTCCAGCAATCGATTTGTCCTCTCCTCTACCGGAATAAAAGAGGAGACGTTATCTTTATACCGGGGGTCCAGGAGTGCGAAGACCCAGTACAGTTTGTTCTCCACTATCCGGACAACACGTGTGTCCCGGGAAAAGCAGCCCAGCATGAAGTCAGCCATGTGTGCCAGACTCTGAATAGGCATGACCTCACTGCCCCCACCAGAAGGATCACTTGCCATTTCCTCCTCTTCCTCTAAAGCCTCCTCTCCGCCCCATCCGCGCTGAACCAATGGGACGCACACAGCCTGACTGCTACCCTCGCCGCCAGCATCCTCCTCCTCTTCCACAGCCACCTCCACGTCGTCCTCCTCCTCCTCATCCTCATCCTCCTGCAACTGCCACCGTGAAGCAGACAAAAGTGTGGTCTGACTGTGTAGCTCAGTTGCGTCTCCTCCTACCCCCGTCTCCTCTGCGTGCAATGCGTTCTCCCTTATTGCGATGAGGGATTCTTTAAGGACGCATAGGAGCGGGATGGTTACGCTCACTATAGCGTCCTCGCTGCTGACCTTCTTGGTGGACTCCTCAAAGATACGCAGTACATCGCATATGTCTGCCATCCATGGCCACTCGTGGTTGGCAAACTGAGGTAGCTGAGTTGGAGGCACGCGTGGATTCATAATCTCGTACTCCATCAATGCTCTCTGCTGCTCACACACCCTGGCCAACATGGAATAGGTGGAATTCCAGCGAGTCGGCAGGTCGCACAACAGCCGATGTTCAGGCAAATGGAGGCGTTGCTGGAGTTTTTTTAAGCTAGCAGCAGCTACAGTTGACTTCCGAAAGTGAGCGCACAAGCGCCGCACTTTCACCAGTAGCTCTGCCAGGTTGGGGTAAGTCTTTAGAAATTTTTGGACTACCAGATTAAAAACGTGGGCCAGGCATGGTACGTGATTGAGTTCGGCAAGCTCCAGAGCCGCCACCAGGTTACGGCCGTTATCGCACACGACCATGCCTGGTCCTAGCTGCAGCGGCGACAGCCACATCTCTGTCTGCTGCAATATGGCGTCCCTCACCTCTGGGGCGCTGTGCTTCCTGTCGCCCAAGCTGATGAGCTTAAGCACCGCCTGCTGACGTCTCCCCGCGCCAGTGCTGCAACGCTTCCAGCTAGCGGCTGAGGGCGATGTTAAGGCAGAGGAGGAGGAGGAGGAGGAGGGGGGTTTATCAGAACCCATGCTGGCAATCTTGGGCGGGGGTGGTAGGTAGGCCGTCTCTGTTTGCGACCCCGTCCCCGCTTCCACTACATTCACCCAGTGTGCCGTCAAAGAGATGTATCGTCCCTGGCCGCAAGCGCTTGTCCACGAGTCGGTGGTCAAGTGGACCTTTGCGCTGACTGCGTACCTCAGGGCCCGCCTGATGTTACGCGACACGTGCTGGTGCAGGGCGGGGACGGCACTCCGGGAAAAGTAGTGGCGGCTGGGGACGGAATAGCGAGGTGCGGCAGCCGCCATCAGGTCGCGGAAGGCCTGCGTCTCCACAAGCCTAAACGGCAACATCTCCAGGGCCAGCAGTTTTAAGGCTTGGGCTTGGGGGTGACTCGAGGCGTACTTCCGCCTGCGGTCGAACGCCTGCGAGATGGACAGTTGTTGGGACGAGGAGTGTGAAGGTGCAGGCGAAGAGGCGGGGGAAGGGGAGGCTGAAGGAGAAGGCCCCAAAGTAGCAGAGGCAGAGGCAGATGTGGAGGTGTCCTGGCTGGAGGTCTGGACCGCAGTGGCAGCACACAACACAGGGGAAGAGGCAGTGGCAGCAAGACCGGGCGCAGGTTGTATTGCGTTTGCTCTCTCCCACTCAGCCCAGTGCTTGACTTCCAAGTGACGCCGCATGCCTGAGGTGGTCAGATTGCTCTTCTCAGAGCCCCTACTCAGTTTTGAGTGGCAGAGTGTGCAAACCGCGCTCAGTTTGTCATCCGCACAAACATTAAAAAATCTCCACACCACAGAAGTACGAGGCCTCGATGGGGGAGCTTCGCGCGACTGCCCGCTGCCGGGAACAGCTTCGGCCCTGCTGGCTGTGGCCTCACTTCTCTGTCTGGACTGTCCTCTGCCTCTGGACATCCCTCTGCCTGTGGACATCCCTCTGCCTCTGGACATCCCTCTGCCCTCTTGCTGCCTTTTTCGGTGCTGCGCAGACCACCACCTCTCCACTACTTTCCTCGCTGGACATCACCCCTGGCCAAGTGGGGTCGGTCATTTCGTCATCCACCACCTCCTCTTCCACTTCCTCACTCTGCTCCTCCTGCTGCCCACTGGACATTCCAACAGCCTCCCTTGATGGCAACTGCGTCTCATCATCATCATCGCTCATGATAACAGATGCTGGCTCAGGGTCCACATCAGCAGGAGATGGCGAAAACTCAAGTGTTTGGGCATCACTACAAACAAATTCCTCTGCTAGCTCCTGGGATTCTTCCGGCACATCTGAAAAAGGACCCGAAAAGAGCTCCTGGGAGGGGTCAATGGTGGGATGACTCTGTTGGCCAGGTGTGGAGGAAGGAGGGTCAGAGTGAGACTGTGTGGGATGACTGGCTGGTGACAACTGTGTGGAAGCGCTATCGGCTATCCATTGCACCACCTGTTCAAACCTGCTCAGGCCTCAACAGCGGTGTAACCCGCCCCTGCTTAACTGTCCCATAAAGGCAGGGCTTCTGATGAAGCGGGATCCTGGCTGACCCTCACCAGCACACATTGTATCCCACTGGCTTCAACAAGGCCCCCCAACAGCATTTCCGCGCCCCCCGTCCTCGTCCACGTCCTATTCCGCTAGCCCCCCGCCGCATTTTATTTTTTTTTTGTTACAATATTTTGCCTTCACAGGCCGTGAAATTACTTTGCAGAAACGCACAGTACAGTTGCCAATTGAAAGGCCTATATATTGTATATTTCAAGGTACACAGCCGTGTACTAATGATCAGACGGTGTGTATGAACACCAGGTATGAGAAATTACTTTGCAAGAGAATGCACAGTATAGTTTGGCAATTGTAAGGCCTATATATTTGTATATTTCAAGGTACACAGCCGTGTACTAAGTGATCAGACGGTGTGTATGAACACCAGGTTTGAAGAAATTACTTTGCAAGAGAACGCACAATACAGTTGGCAATTGTAAGGCCTATATATTGTATATTTCAAGGTACACAGCCGTGTACTAAGTGATCAAGACGGTGTGTATGAACACCAGGTATGAGAAATTACTTTGCAAGAGAACGCACAGTACAGTTGGCAATTGTAAGGGCCTATTATATTGTATATTTCAAGGTACACAGCCGTGTACTAAGTGATCAGATGGTGTGTATGAACACCAGGTATGAGAAATTACTTTGCAAGAAGAACGCACAGTACAGTTGGCAATTGTAAGGCCTATATATTGTTATATTTCAAGGTACACAGCCGTGTACTAAGTGATCAGACGGTGTGTATGAACACCAGGTTTGAGAAATTATTTTTCAAGAGAACGCACAGTAACAGTTGCCATTGAAAGGCCCTATATATTGTATATTTCAAGGTACACAGCCGTGTACTAAGTGATCAGACGGTGTGTATGAACACCAGGTATGAGAAATTACTTTGCAAGAGAACGCACAGTACAGTTGGCAATTGTAAGGCCTATATATTGTATATTTCAAGGTACACAGCCGTGTACTAAGTGATCAGACGGTGTGTATGAACACCAGGTATGAGAAATTACTTTGCAAGAGAACGCACAGTACAGTTGCCAATTGTAAGGCCTATATATTTTATATTTCAAGGTACACAGCCGTGTACTAAGTGATCAGACGGTGTGTATGAACACCAGGTTTGAGAAATTACTTTGCAAGAGAACGCACAGTACAGTTGGCAATTGTAAGGCCTATATATTGTATATTTTCAAGGTACACAGCCGTGTACTAAGTGATCAGACGGTGTGTATGAACACCAAGGTATGAGAAATTACTTTGCAAGAGAACGCACAGTACAGTTGGCAATTGTAAGGCCTATATATTGTATATTTCAAGGTACACAGCCGTGTACTAAGTGATCAGACGGTGTGTATGAACACCAGGTATGAGAAATTACTTTGCAAGAGAACGCACAGTACAGTTGACAATTGTAAGGCCTATATATTGTATATTTCAAGGTACACAGCCGTGTACTAAGTGATCAGACGGTGTGTATGAACACCAGGTTTGAGAAATTATTTTTTCAAGAGAACGCACAGTACAGTTGCCAATTGAAAGGCCTATATATTGTATATTTCAAGGTACACAGCCGTGTACTAAGTGATCAGACGGTGTGTATGAACACCAGGTATGAGAAATTACTTTGCAAGAGAAC
>ONZH01014373.1:0-36603 GCA_900303285.1 Rhinella marina
AGCAGCTCAGGGCAAAAAAAACCGCTGAGCCACTAAGTTGAAGCAGTTGTTTGGCCTGAGGGAGACTCCTGTTCATCCTTCCTGTTGGAGAAACAGGTAGACTCATTCCTGTCATTAGTTCCAGGGTCCTATAGGGTCAGTTTGGTTTAGGTTCCTGTGTATGAACTCGCGTACCTTTGAGGCCTGCTCATACTGGTAGTAAGTCAGGATTAGAGTCAGGGTTTCCTTTAGGAGGTGTCCATCTTCCTTCTTTAGTTTCCAGGCCTAATCTCCTTTCCCTCCTACGCTCTGTGTGGTTTCCCCCTACACCTGAGCGTGACAGTATGTGTGTGAGAGGCCGTTATCAGACAAAACCATGCCTGGTTGTAGGTTGAGTGGAGAGAGCCACAGCTCAGCCTGGTCCCTTATACCCTGCCACAGCACTGTGGCGATGTGTTGTTTGTCACCTAAGTAAATAAGTTTTTGCACAGCCTGTTGCCGCTTCCCCACTGCTGTGCTACACTGCTTCCAACTACTGACTGATGGCTGACTGGTGCTGCAAGATGAGAATTCCTAGGTGGAAGTGGTGGAGGAGAAGGAGGGGTTGCAGCCGCTAATGTAGGTGGTGGCGGAAATCCTGATGGAAGTAGGGCCCACAATCCTTTGTGTCGGTAGCACCTGTGCCATCCCAGGGTACGACTCGCTCCCAGCCTCCACAACGTTCACCTAGTGTGCCGTCAGGGAAATGTAGCGTCCCTGGCCAGAAGCACTTGTCTATGTGTCAGTTGTTAAGTGGACCTTCCTAGTAACTGCATTGGTCAGGGCACGGGTTATGTTGCGGGACACATGCTGGTGTAAGGCGTTGAGGGCACACCGGCAAAAATAGTGGCGGCTAGGTACTGAGTAACGAGGGACAGCCGCCGCCATCAGACTGTGAAAAGCCTCAGTGTCCACAAGCAACATTTTCAGAGGCAGCAATTTGTAAAGGTGTGCATTTAGTGCTATGGCCTGTTGGTGGGTGGGTGGTTGTTTGGGTATTTGGCATTTCATTCAAAGGCCTGGGGTATAGACATCTGTACGCTGTGCTGGGACACAGAAGTGGATGTGCTCGCTGATGGTGCTTGCAAGGGTCCAGGTGCAGGGGGGGGGCATCTGGGCCTGCGTCTTGGCTAGCACATAACACAGGGAAGAGGAGGCAGTGGTGTGACCCGCAGACACCGATTGTGTTTCCAGGCGTTTGGCCCACCTATTAGGGTGCTTTGCTGCCATGAAGATCATGCTGGTGGTGGTCAGGTTGCTAGTGTTCATGCCCCTGCTCATTTTGGTACTGCACAGGTTGCAAATGACAATTCTTTTATCGTCCACACTTGTTGGTGTGGCCTGCCTTCTCCCTTTTGCCACTCCACCGCCTCTTCCAGCCTGTTGCGGTGCTGCGCATCCCTCCCCCTCTGTACTGCTGTCCTCGCTCAGCTTGCCTCCTTCCCATGTTGGGCCAGTGATTTCATCGTCCACTGAAGGAATTTTTTCCCTTAAAGTGAGGAATATTGGCTTCTACCTCACAGGGGTTTTTTGCCTTCCTCTGGATCAACTTGCAGGATCATAGGCTGAACTGGATGGACAGATGTCTTTTTCGGCCTTATAAACTATGTTACTATGTTACTTTGTTACTTCTTCACTCTGGTCCTCATCCTGACAAGTTGACGTTCAGTGCTGCTGACACTCAAAAACATTTGGGGTGAGGGTCTGCTGCTGATCTGACAGTCTAAAACATTAGGGGTGAGTGCCTGCTGCTGATCTGACAGTGTTAAACATTAGGGGTGAGGGCGTGCTGCTACTTGCACTTTACGTACGAGTAAATATATGTTTCCTAACAATATTTCCTCTAAAATCGATGTTGTCTTGGTTTTGGGGGGGTATTTTTGTCATTCCGTAAAAGTGGCGTAATAGTTGGACATCATCGTTAATAGCAGTGACTTCAGTGTCCAAGATGCATCCAGACATCCTCCCCATGCGGTTCCCTAACCATTTCAGAGGTGTTTCCACCATTTTCTCACCTTTCCCTATGGACCAGACACCTCCCCTTATCCGAGCAGGTGGTGCCTGGTCTTCTCCCATTGACTTCCATTATACTCGGGTGCTCGACCGAGCACTCGAGCACCAGCTAGTGTTCGGCCAGAGCACCCGAGCACCCGAACATCGGGGTGCTCGATTATCACTAATTATGTTTTTACGCCTCCATTTTCTGAAAGCCATATCTTTTTTATTTTTTGGCCGATTGTCATATGTAAGGTCTCATTTTGTGCGGGATGAGATGACTGTGTGATTGGTATTATTTTTGGGTACATATGACTTTTTGATCGCTTGATATTACACTTTTTGTGATGAAAGGTGAAAAAAAATTGCTTTTTTTAGCACAGTTTTTATTTTTATTTTTTTACGGTATTGACCAGATGGGGTGGATCATGTGATATTTTCATAGAGCATGTTTTTACGGACACATCGATACCTAATATGTGTGTTCTTAAATTATATTTTCTATTTTTTATAATTTTATATGTCTCTTTTTATGGCTTTTTTAATTGAAACTTTTTTTAATTGTTATAAAACTTTTTTTTTTCACTTTTATTTTCCTTTTGACTTATGTCCCACTATGGGACTTCAACATTTCAGGGTCTGATCCCTGTTTCAATACAGCACAATACATGTCTATTGTGCTGTATTGAACTGTCAGCGTCTTACACAGTAAAATGCTAACAGTTGACTAGGAGACCCAGACCTGTGGCTGGATCTCCTGGGCTTCCGTAGCTGGCAGTCCCAATGTCTGTTCAAGACATCGGGGTTGCCATAGCAATGGAATGTACAAGCTGCCGCAAACCCCCTGTATGCCGCGGTCAGCGTGACCGCGGTATACAGGGAGTTAATCTGCCGACATCGATTTTATCACCGATGCTGGCGGATACAGCAGAAGCCCGGCTGTCAGTATCAGCCAGGCCCCTGCTGCAGATCGCGGCAGCGCGTGTCTGGCTGCCAGTTAACCCTAGGATGAGAATGCTCATCCTAAGGCGTTAAATACCGGCTGGTTAGGACGAGCACTCTTGTCCTAGGTCGGCAACCAGTTAACTGCTCCTGCGTTACAGTAAGCAAGGGACCATACTGGAGCATCCCAACACTCACACGCTCCTAACACTGACACACTGATTCATCTACAGTATAACCACCTCCAGGGCTAATGGAGTCTTAATTCCCCACCCCTCACATTTATTTAACCAGGTTTGATGATATCACATACTATTTCACCTTCCCTTTTCATTGTCTTGTGACTTATTTGCTAATATTCAGGCAATACAATTTTGACTGTTCTAGAATTAATACACATCTAAGGCTGGGTGCACATCACATTTTTAACCTACATTTAAGCTATACATTTGAGAAAAATGGATATAAAAGTGTAGTTCAATATGCTTTTCCTCCTGCAGAGTCCAGTAAAAAAAAAAGTGTACGTATCCTTTTTTTTACAATGGGACTCCGTTTAACGTATACATTTTTTGTCTAGGTTGACAAAAATGTGATGTAAAACCAGCTTTCACTGATTTATTTTACAATAAGTTTGTTTTAAACATCAACATAACTTTATTACAAGGTGCCATTGGTTTGTACTATATGTTTCTATTATATACATTTTGTTCCTCTAGAAAGCGCTGCACTCTTTTCCTGGTTATCTGTTTTTCCACTAACTCTGCTTAAGAAATTGTCATTCACAGCAAAATGAGTCTTCCCATTGTATATGTGAAATAATATATGTTTCTTCTCTTTATTATCCACGGTATACTCAGATGGTACAAAGCCATCAATACTTCTATGACCAACAAGTTCTGCTCTTATAAAACCATATTTACAAAAAATATCATAATATGAGCTACTCACTTGTTTTTATCCCATTACACTCTTTAACAATGACATTGCAACACCAAAAGGTCAAGCCATCAGGTTATGCAAATCTAGAAAGTAGCAGGTGACACTAAGATCTACAGATGAATAGAATTTTTAAGCACTTAGCTCTAATCTGTGACATGTCACCACAGATAACTGCCTCATAATGCAGCCAACACAACCAATGACAGAGGCAGCCAGGGAGGACAGTGCACACCCAAACATGGAGCATGGGACCGCGGCGAGTAGGGGTACATCGGTAGTCAGCAACCGCTGTTACAGTCAGAAGGTGCTTGCGTGACATTGGGCTACGAGCTAGATGTCCAGCTAAAGGAGGTGCATTGACCTCATGACACTACCATTGACCTCATGCCACCACTCTCAAAGGTTATCATGATGCAAAAGAAGATGGCAATGGAAGCTACAGTGGAGGTCTGTCCTCTTCAATGATAAGCCCAACTTTTGTCTTGGATGCAATGATAGCCAGAGATTGATCTGGAGACCACATAGACAACACCATGAAAAGGCCTTCACAAGGCAATGTCAGACTGGTCCTACTCCACATTTTCATACCACTTACTAACAAGGGAACACACCGGCAAGATGAAGGGGAGCAAGGTTGTCAGCGATCATTGATGGAAGCTGATCGAAAAATAGGCAAGGACTTTTAGAAAGCTTGTAAGACAGTAGAATAAGTAGGGAAGCAATGGTTAAAGCAAGGAGAAGCTGAGTAGCCTGCAGCTGCATCTTATAGTTTGTCCTTGGCATACAGTGCACACTGAAAATGGATGATCCTTAACAATGCTCACTAGATCTCTATATAAAATAGGCAAGGACGTTTAATAAAATAGGCAGGCACTAAATTTAAAAAAAAAACTAGTAATTATTAAGAAAATTATTAAGAAAGCTAGTAAAATTCTTAGTAAAATATGCACATAGGGAGGCAGTTTCTTTACACTTTAGCATTTAAATAAAGTTACACAGAATTCCATAATAAAAGGTATTAGAAACATTATTATTAGCATTGTCCCTCCACTTAAAAAAATTGAAATTACATTTACACTTTAAGAAAAAAATGCAGTTACTTTCAAAGCGATACAGCAAGTACCAACATAATATATCGTAAATGAAATCCCTTCAGTTGTCAGCAGTGAATTTATTGCCTGTCACATTTATAAATATTTCAGCAACAGTACCTGAACCTGATAATGTATTAATGTCAGCAAATGCCAAATATGAAATTCATTTTTGAACAGTTGGTAATTAATATTGTTACACAAAAATATTTAATATGATCTGCATAAAATACATGATCTTAAAAATTTGATTTCAAGTCAGCAAGTTTGACACATAAAACAATCTTTAGTCTAGCTGACATGCAAAGATGGTCAGGTAAAGTAAATGTTTTAGAATTGATAGTTACTTTATGATACGATTTATCCACATTTGAACAAAAAAAATATATGGTATATATATATTTTTTAAATGACATTTCTTTAGAGATGAGCGAGCATGATCGTCCGAGCTTGGTGCTCGTTCGAGTATTACGGTACTCGTAAGTGCTCGCTGCTCGGACGAGTATCTCGCCATGCTCGAGAAAATGGCATCTCCAGCATTTTGAATTTTTGGCGCCTATAAACTCAGCCAATCACAAGCCAGGAGACTCTGCGGTACACCCAGCATCACGTGGGGCCCTTACATGTCGATAGCAGGGGTTGACTGGCCTGATCAGGTGACCCTGGAATATACTAGTGACTGCCCACGGTGCTCGGCTCAGATGCTGTCTGGATATCGTTAGGGACAGAGCTGCTGCGTTTCAGGGAGAGTGTTAGGGCCTGGATTTAGTTCTCTGTTAGGCAAGAGTGATCTCAAAAGAACACAGTTCAGCTGTCCAGTCACCACAAACCACAATCCGTATTTTCTGTCCAGGTGACACATTCTGTACGTCACGTAATTAAAAAAGGTATTTTGCTGTCACTGATACAGCTACATTACAAAAATCTCTGTGCTACATTTGTCTGGGTTGCACTTAAGCAGACCAAGTCTGCCTAATCTAATAGTTTCAGTGTAATTGCTCCATACTGCACGGTACGTAATAACATACGTAATTTTGCTCTAACTAATCCACCTATATACAAAACACAATCCGTATTTTCTGTCCAGGTGACACATTCTGTACGTTACGTAATTAAAAAAGGTCTTTTGCTGTCACTGACACAGCTACATTACAAAAATCTCTGTGCGACATTTGTCTGGGTTGCAGTCAAAGTAGCCACAGTCAGCAGGGGCTGAGTTTGCTCTCTGATAGTTTCTGCACGTCACGTTAAAAAAAATATATATATAAAAAAAAAAAAAAAATAGTTTTTTTGTTGTTTTATCTTAGTGATACAAATCCATTTCATACAGCTGTGTGGAACCATTCTGTTTGTCACAGTTCAACTGTCCAGTCACCACAAACCACAATCCGTATTTTCTGTCCAGGTGACACATTCTGTACGTCACGTAATTAAAAAAAGTCTTTTTGCTGTCACTGATACAGCTACATTACAAAAATCTCTGTGCGACATTTGTCTGGGTTGCACTTAAGCAGACCAAGTCTGCCTAATTTAATAGTTTCAGTGTAATTGCTCCATACTGCACGGTACGTAATAACATACGTAATTTTGCTCTAACTTATCCACCTATATATTTTCTTGTTCAGATTGAACAAGTTTGTGGGTTTCAGTACAGCAGGCCCATTTTTTTTTGTACATATAATACACTTATATACAGAAAATGTTGAACCCCAGGGCTAAGGGTCGAGGATGAGGGCGTGGGCATTCAATTACTGCAGGGGGCAGAGGCCGTGGTCCTGGGCAGGGTGAGACAGTTCCTGCTGATGAGAGAGCAGGGGAACGCCGCAGAGCTACACTCCCTAGCTTCATGTCTCAACTTACAGGGACACGTGGTAGAGGACTGTTGAAACCACAACAGTGCGAACAGCTGATGCTTCAAGTAATTTGTCCACCAGTCAGTCTTCCACGCAGTCCACCCACGTTACCCAAGGGAGCACTCCTTTGGCTCCTCCACCTCAACCTCCTTCCCCCCAGTCTGCCCCCTCCCAGGAAAATTTGGAATGCGATCCGGCATACTCTCAGGAACTGTTTTCTGGACCCTTCCCAGAGTCACAAACCACTTCTCAGGTTGCTGCTGACCTCTTTCCCGATGCCCAAGTTTTCCAACTGTCGCAGTCTGTGGGTGATGATGATGATGACAATGTTGACTTAGTGGAAGAAGTGTGTAAAGAGGTGTCGGATGATGAGGAGACACGGTTGTCAGACAGTGGTGAAGTTGTTTTCAGGGCAGGAAGTCGAAGTGGGGAGCAGACTGAGGAATCGGAGGATGGCGAGGTGACTGACCCAAGCTGGGTTGATAAGCCAAGTGAAGACAGTGCTTCTGAGGCGGAGGCGAGTGCTGCACCAGAACAGGTTGGAAGAGGCAGTGGTGTGGCCATAGGGAGAAGCAGGGCCAGAGCTGGTGCATCAGCAGCAAATGTTTCACGTAGTGAAGCTCCTGTGGCGAGGCCCAGATGATCACAAGTCTGGAGGTTCTTTAAAGAAAGTGAGGATAACCGACGGACTGTGGTGTGCAACCTGTGCCACACCAGGATCAGCAGGGGTGCCACCACTACTAGCCTAACCACCACCAGCATGCGCAGGCATATGAGTGCTAAACACCCCACTCAATGGAACCAAGGCCGTTCACCTCCTGCGGGTCACACCACTGCTCCTTCCCCTGTGTCACTCGCTGCCTCTGCTAGTCAACCCCCTGCCCAGGACCCCGGCACCACACCTTCGCCTCCACGATCCTCCACAGCGTCCACCAATGTGTCCCAGCGCAGCGTTCAGCTGTCTTTACAGCAGACACTGGAGCGCAAGAGGAAATACAGTTCCAACCACCCACATGCCCAAGCCCTCAACGTCCACATCTCCAAATTGCTGAGCCTGGAGATGCTGCCCTATAGGCTAGTAGAGACCGAGGCCTTTCGCAATCTCATGGCGGTGGCTGCCCCTCGGTCTTCGGTCCCCAGCCACCACTATTTTTCCCAATGTGCCGTCCCAGCCCTACACCAGCACGTGTCACAGAACATCATCCGTGCCCTGACCAATGCTGTTTCTGAGAAGGTCCACCTAACCATGGACACGTGGACAAGTGCTGCCGGGCAGGGACACTATATCTCACTGACGGCACATTGGGTTAACTTGGTGGAGGCTGGGGCCGAGACTGACCCTGGGGCCGCTCATGTACTGCCCACACCGACGATTGCGGGGCCTACCTTCGTCACGGACTCTCAGACGTACTATGACTCCTCCTCCGACCCCTCCTCCTCCTCCACCTTCTCCTCCGAATTACCATCCGTGGGCACAGCGCCTTCAGTCGGTAGCTCTAGGCGTAGCAGCAGTGCCGTGGCTAAGCACCAGCAGGCGGTGCTCCAACTGCTGAGCTTAGGTAACAAAAGGCACACCACCCAAGAGCTGTTACAGGGCATCACGGCGCAGACCGATCTGTGGCTGGCACCGCTGAACCTCAAGCCAGGCATGGTTGTGTGTGACAACGGGCGTAACCTGGTGGCGGCTCTGCAACTCGGCAGACTGACACATGTGCCATGCCTGGCCCACGTGTTCAATCTAATAGTTCAGCGGTTCCTCAAGACATACCCCAATCTGTCTGATTTGCTCACCAAGGTGCGCCGCATCTGTGCGCATTTCCGCAAGTCGACAACAGATGCTGCCACTCTCAGGGCAGCGCAGCACCGCCTACAACTGCCCGCTCACCGACTGTTGTGCGACGTGCCAACAAGATGGAATTCGACATTAAACATGTTATCCAGAGTTTACCAGCAGCGCAGAGCGATTGTAGACTGCCAGATGTCAACTTCCACCAGAACTGGTAGTCAGGTCACTCAGATTCCTCAAGTCTACAATGAGGAGTGGACATGGATGTCTGATATCTGCCAGGTGTTGAGCAACTTTGAGGAGTCAACACAGATGGTCAGCGGCGATGCCGCCATTATCAGCCTCACCATCCCGCTGCTTTGCCTGTTGAAAAACTCACTGCTCAGCATGAAGTCGGAAGCTTTGCGCTTGTCACAAGAGACGGTGGAGGAAGATACGTCGCTTGATAGCCAGAGCACCCTCCGGTCTGTTTCTCAGCGCGTATCGGAGGAGGGGGATGAGGATGAGGAGGAAGAGGAGGAGAATGTCGGCGAGACAGAAGAGGGTACCAATGCTCAGTCCTTATTAACTCTTGAGCGTGCATGGGCTAAAGAGGAGGTGGAGGAGGAGGAGGAGGAAATGGAGAGTCAGGCCAGTGAGGAGAGGGAATTCTTGTGTGTTGGGACTCTGGCGCACATGGCAGACTTCATGTTAGGCTGCCTATCCCATGACCCTCGCGTTAGAAGCATTTTTTCAAACACTGATTACTGGGTGTTTACTCTCCTGGACCCACGGTACAAGCAGAACCTTTCCACTCTCATACCTGTAGAGGAAAGGAGTATGAGAGTGAATAGGTATCAACAGGCCCTGGTGCACAAGCTGAAACAATTCTTCCCATCTGACGCCGCTAGCGGCAGAGGGCATAGTTCTGTGGGCCAAGTAGCGGGGGAGAGGAGGCGAGCAGGCAGCTTGTCCAGCACTGGCAGGGGAACGCTCTCCAAGGCCTTTGCCAGTTTTATGTCACCCCAGCAAGACACTGTCACCTGTCCCCAGTCTAGGCAGAGTAGGGGGGAGCTGTACAGAAAGATGGTGAGGGAGTACCTAGCTGACCATACCAACGTCCGTAGCGATCACTCTGCTCCATACAACTACTGGGTTTCAAAGCTGGACACGTGGCCTGAACTGGCGCTGTACGCCTTGGAGGTGCTGGCCTGCCCTGCCGCTAGCGTGTTGTCAGAGCGGGTATTCAGTGCAGCTGGTGGCGTCATCACCGATAAGCGCACACGCCTGTCAACTGACAGCGCTGACAGGCTGACGCTTATTAAAATGAACAAAGCCTGGATTTCACCGGAATTCAAATCTCCTCCTGGGGAAAGCAGCTAAAGATTAACATTACTTATGTATTCGATTTCTCTTCTCTACTCCTCCTACTCCTCCTCTTCTTTGTCGTCTTTGCCTAACGCTGACCCAAAAAACGCCATTTTTTAGAGGTCCAACTGGCACTCTTTTACCACAGTTTTTCCGGAGGTCCACCTACAGGACCTTTCTCCAAACAATTTTTCCGGAGGTCCACCTACAGGCCCTCTCTGTAAACAATTTTTCCGGAGGTCCACCTACAGGCCCTCTCTCCAAACAATTTTTCTGGAGGTCCACCTACAGGCCCTCTCTCTAAACAATTTTTCTTTACACCTAGTTGGGTGCTTCCCTAACATGTGATGGGTATGTGCCTCGCCTTTCTTGGTCTGGGTGAGCACAATTGCCATGAGGGTAACCGCCAGGCTGTTGCCTGAGAATTTGGGGTAATGGTGGGATTAGGCAGCCTCAGAGGCATCCATGCATGCTGCCCCTGCTGTTTCCTGTCCATTTCCGTGGTGTTTCCATCATTTTCTGATGTTTCCAGGTTTTCACCCAGCCTTCCCTAGGCAGAGCCTTGGTCCCCTGCAAAAATGCTCGAGTCTCCCATTGACTTCAATGGGGTTCGTTACTCGAAACGAGCACCCGAGCATCGGGAAAAGTTTGTCTCGAATAACGAGTGCTCACTCATCTCTACATTTCTTCTTTTCTTGAATTGTGTTTTGGAAAGATAAAGCTAGAGGGACAGAATTTGCATACAGGCAACTGAGAAATATTTTTTTCTAAATTGACACTACCTTAGAGTAATATAAATCATCTTGCTTTAGTTAAATTATGTGACTGAACTAGACAAGATATATGTCCTTGTGTTGTATAGTATACTGTAGGAAGGGATAGAATTATATATGTCTCCCATTAGATTGTATCAGAATAGAATGTAACAGGATTATGTAATGGGAAGATAAATAAAAGCAGATAGAGAAGGGCAATTATTAACAACTTAACAAGTCAAAGCACTGTGAAACTTACCGTACTTATGACAGCAAGTGCAGACAAAATGTAGACAAGTGACAAGAGCATCCAAAAAGGCTACAGATGTCATTGTCTAACCGGCTCTAGAAAAATGAAAACTAACATGATAACAAGTGGAGGTATACATCAGTACTGATATTCAGCAAATGATAATCATAGTTGAAGCAAGCACGCTATCAAGCACTCATGGAGTACAAGGCTGTTTGAAGAGTATTACACAGGTTTTGAGCTCTAGGTGCTGTAGATCTAATAGTAAACAATAGCAGGTTATACAGAACACCCCAAATATTACCAATCCTGATATCCATTGGGCACGGACTCCTCACTGAACATAGCAAAATGACACAAAATTCCAGCTACCGGGAATTGTCTGGGAATACATAGAGGGTTGTCCAGGAATGCATCATTTCTGATTGGTGCTGTAAGCCTGCTCCCTTTCTGAAAAGATCATACTTACCTGCTCCCTGCCACTCTGGTTCCATGTGCTGACTCTCACATCTCCATCTTCTGGTCTGGGGTTTGTTTTCTTCCTCCTCGTCATAAGCATGGTCACCTGATCCTCTTCAGTCAGCCGCTGGCTTCAGCAGTGACATGTCCACAAAAACGAGCGTCTTAAACATTTAGCAACAATTTTATACATTTTCAAGAAAATTTCCGAATCCCATTTTTTGGGGACCAATTCATAGAAACAGAGAAACATAGAAACATAGAAGATTGACGGCAGAAAAAGACCACCTGGTCCATCTAGTCTGCCCTTTTATTATCCTTTTATTGTTATCTTAGGATAGATACATGTTTATCCCAGGCATGTTTAAATTCAGTTACTGTGGATTTATCAACCACCTCTGCTGGAAGTTTGTTCCAAGCTTCTACTACTCTTTCAGTGAAGTAATATTTTCTAATGTTGTTCTTGATTTTTCCCCCAACTAACCTCAGATTGTGCCCCCTTGTTCTTGTGTTGAGTTTCTTATTAATAACCCTTCCCTCCTGAACTTTATTCAGTCCTTTAACATATTTAAAGGTTTCAATCATGTTCTCTTCTTTCCTCCAGACTATACATATTAAGAACTCGGAGTCTTTCTTGATAAGTTCTATGCTTTAGACCTTCCACCATTTTTGTAGCTTTTCTTTGGACCCGTTCTATTTTAGCAATATCCTTTTGCAGGTGAGTTCTCCAGAATTGAACACAGTATTCCAGATGTGGTCTCACTAGAGCTCTATACAGAGAGATCACAATCTCCCTCTTTCTGCTCGTTATACCTTAATTCAGTTCTGAAGTTACTTTGAGAGGCCTCCATATTAGAACCCCTCCCCCCAAAATACCCCATTTTTAAAAAGTATTCAAAATTTTGAAAGTTTGTTT
Organism: Rhinella marina; assembly: GCA_900303285.1. NCBI lineage: Eukaryota > Metazoa > Chordata > Amphibia > Anura > Bufonidae > Rhinella > Rhinella marina. Next base: position 12,352 of record ONZH01014373.1, read on the forward strand.
ACCGCTTAGGTGCTTTATAGGAATAAATGCAAAATAGGGGTCAAATTGAACATTTTCTTTTTTTTTCAATTTTAATCCATTTTTTGAGCACAGCATGTGATAAACCAGAACTAAACACCACATTTATTATCCTGATTCTGCAGTTTTTAGTAATACCCCATATGTGGCTCTAGAATGCTACTTTACTCAAATACTTAACTCAACACCTGGTGGATTTTGAGGACTCCATTTTTAAGGAAGTTTTTCAAGCAATATTTCAGGCTTGCAGAGCAAACATAACAACCACCCAAAAGGACCACATTTTGCACACAAAATTACTTAATGAATTTATACAGGGGTATAATAAGTATTTTGACCCTCAGGTGTTTCATAGAGTTGATTAGGATTAGGGAATGAAAATCAAAGGTTTAATTTTAACAATAATATGTACTATAATTTTATCTCAAAGTTTTTCACTTTTATAACAGGAGAAAAAGCACCTGAATATTATGTAAACTCTCCTGAGTAAGCCAATACACAATATGTGGTCATAACCTGCTGTTGCGCACACAGCAGGGCTCAGAAAGGAAGGAGTATTTTTTGACAATGGGGTCATAAACAGCTGTTTAGGGACATGGCAGCGCTCAGAAAAGAAAAAGCTTCATATGAATTTTGTAACATGGATTTTCCTGAAATGGTTTTAAGAGCCCTAAATGTTTACATTTTTTGTTGTTGACTGAGCTGCATGAGGGCTTGTTTTTGCATGACAAACTGAAGTTTTTATTGGTACCATTTTAGGGTACATTTGGGATTTTGATCTCTGCTTTTTGCAAGGTGAGTTGGGCATTCTTTAGGTTGATACCATTTTTGGTGCCAAAATTATTTATATATATATATATATATATATATATATATATATATATATATATATATAGTTTTTTAAATCTTTTACTTACTTTTTACTTAATTTTGTTCACAGTGTAGGATAATTAATGTGATCTTTTTGTAGATTAGGTCACCTTAGACAAGGCAATACCAATTATATTTAGATTAGTTTTTACAAATTATTAATGGCTGGATAAAGGGAGAAGACCAATTGACTTTGTTTCTTATTTGTAATTTTCATTTTTTATTTTAAGTCCCACTTGGGGACTTGAATATACAATTGTCTGATTTTTGGTGCAATACACTTCACTTGTTATCCATTGCAGTGTATTGTACATATCAGTTTTATACTGACACTTTCATACATGGCAGATCTGGAGGTCTTTGTAAGGCCTTTTACTGCCACCGCAACCACTGAGACCCTGTGATTGCGTCATCGGGTGGTGATGGGGTACAGAAGGAGCCTCCCTCCCTCTGTAATCCACTTTGATGCTGTGATCATTAGTGATGCATTTGTCAGATTGCTATTGATGGCACCATCCAAAGGTTTAAACAAACAACCGTCATCAGAGCTAGCTCTGATCTCGGCCATTTCATCATAGTGTCAAATGTATGTTACAGCTGACACCTGCTGCTAATGTCAATGGCTCAGTTCTTCAGTCAGCTTTTGGACTGTCATGAGGAGGACATTCAGTCGGAGGAAGAGGACATGATGACCTAAAAGCATAGATGTGTTGGTGATAGTAGTAGTGGCACTTGCAGCCATGGTGGTGGTGATCATCATAAGGACACTGGTGATAATGGCACTCAGTGTAAATGCACAGGTGGGAATCATGAGGGAAGGCAAGTCTGAGAAAATTGAAGAGTATGATGATGGTGACATCAGAGGAGGAGTGTGGTCAGGGAAATAAAGAGCAGACAAAATGCACAACCAAAACATTCAAAAAACTGCTAGGGGCAGGTCTGCTTCTACTTTGCTAAGCTTGGGTGCAGGATATGCCACTGCTGCTATTGGCACAGGCCCTTAGGCCCTTGGCCCTTAAACTGTCAAACCTAGGGCAGGCTCAGGTGGTGTTGGCAGAAATGCTTGAGCATTTTTGGTGGTGGCTCTGTGGTGTTGTCTCTTGTGTGGGATTTTTTTGCTATGGTTATGGCTGACAAAACCATTATAGTGTGTAAGCCCTTCAGGCTAGAAATAAGACATGGCCATTCAAGCAATCTTGTAGGAACCACAGCTACAACTTCTTCAACATATGAGGTGGCACCACCTGCTCACATTGATATATTGAACTGGCTAGCAATATGAGCAACACTGTCCTTCTTCTCTCTGTCATCATTCTAGTAGCCAGGTGTTCTCAATCATTACACAGTCATTGTCATCATCACTAACAATATCGCCATCTACTGCCCAGTAAGTTGAATTCCCACCTGGCTTAGTTGCTGGTACCACAGTTAGTGCATTCCAATGTCTTTAGGCAACCGATGGCATGTACTTAGCCTCAATGTAGAATACCTACATTGGTTATAAAAACATAAATTGCACATGGAAACTTACACAGTATTTTCTCATTTAATGTGCATCATCTTGGAAAGTAATAATTACAAAACAAAACACTTCAGGTCTTGCCATTACTTTAGAAAGACCAGACTGCAGCTTTCCATTTTCTTTGTTATGGTCATTTAGGCAGATTTAATTTGACAGTCTATGATAATCAGGTGCACTGCCGGAGGCACAGCATTCAACAGTTTGTACACCTATACTGATATCTATTCCAGACGCTGGTTGGAGTAGATTTCAGTGTTCTTATACACCAGAAAATTGGCATACAAGATGACAAATGTGGCACAACCACTGGACCTGCCCTCACCACACTTCCATTTCAGAAAGTGGCAAAGGCGGAAGAGAAACAACACTTGTTCAAAAATGTTTGTGCAAGTAGTGTTGTAAAAAGCACAAACACATAGTTTGCCATAAAACCGGCTTATATTTATGATATTTGCCCTATTGTGTTTCTATTCAGATGAAAAATACCCTATTTTTTATTAAAACCCTACAATCTACCATGTTTATTTGAAAATTATCATGTTTTTCTGTTGTCTTTTCATGCAAATGAAGTACACATATTTTTTAGTTTTATAAGATGCACTTTTTCCCCCCAAAGTGGGGAAGGAAGGGGGTGGTCAGTGTGTCTAATAAGGTGAATGTGCCTTAAATCAAGATGGCAGGCACTATTGCAGGATAACAGGAGCTGTTGCTAAGCCTGCTTCTGAGCCTGTTAATTAGGTATGGGGCAAGCGGCAGCAGTTAAACATTCAGTGATGTTGAATGCTGCCAGCCCGCACATCCTTACCACAGATCTGCCTGTTCGGTCCACACCATACCAAGAGAGGAGAAGAGAGGAGAGCAGTTCTTCTCCTCTACACTGCCATCCCCACTCATGTACAGCTGACCGGCAGTAACTGCTGCTGCTCCCCCACCTCCACCAATCAGCTTACTCCCTCCCAACAGCTGTGGAGCGGATGCTGTGGAGGTCTCTGTTAAGGGGGCAGGGAACAGTGGAGGTCACAGTAAAGGCAACGGTCTGCTATGGAGGTCACTATTAAAGGGGAGGGGTGTTGCAAAGGTCACATTTTAAGGGAATGGAGCTCCGTGGAGGTCACTGTTAAGGGGAGGGTTATTGTGAAAATCACTGTTAAGGAGAATGGGTACTGTGGGGTCACTAATAAAGTGGTGGCCACTGTAGAGGTTACTGTTAAAGGGGCGGGCACTGTGGAGGTCACTGTTAAGGGAGGAGGGGACTGTGGAGGCCACTATTAAAGGGGCAGTGGGGTGCTGTGAGGTCACTGTTAAGGTAGCAGGGTACAGTGGAGGTCACTGTTAAGGGAGCGGAGTACAGTGGCAGTCACTGTTAAAGGGGCAGTCACTGTGGAGGTCTCTGTTAAGGGGGTCAGGAATGGTGGAGGTCAGTTAAGGGGACTGTAACCTATGGTCAGTATTATGAGGTGGGTGCTGTAGAGGTCACTGTTAAGGGGACGGGCCCCTGTGGAGGTCACTGTCAAGGGGGTGGGGTGTTGTGGAACTCACTGTTAAAGGGGCAGGCTTCTGTTAAGGTCAAAGTTAAGGGGGTGGGCTGCTGTGAAGGTCCCATTTTAAGAAAATGGGACACTGAAGGGGGGTCAGTGTTAAGTGATAGGGGCTGTGGAGGTCACTGTTAAGGTGGTGGGGTATTGTAGATGTCACTGTTATAGTGGATACTGTCAATATCTTTTAATGACACAAACATTAAATGAAATAGATGAAATATACCAGTGTGAAGCCTGTCCTTCTGCTAATATTTAATATAAACCCTTAGGCCAACAATGGTACAGTCCCTAAACAGTGTTTATATTAAATATGACTATAACCCCCATCATCCTTAGAAATGCACCCATGTAAAGCAGTACATGGGTACATTCCTATGGATTAGGGGGTTTATAGTCATATTTAATATAAACACTTAGGACAATAATGGTATAGTCCCTGGACAGTGTTTATATTTAATGTGACTATAACCCCCCCTCATCCTTAACAATACATCAATGTACTGCAATACATGGGTGTATTCCTTAGGATGATGGGGGTTATAGTCACATAACAGTGCATCATCCACAGATCCCCCATAACAGTGCATCATCCACAGATCCATCATAACAGTGTATCATCCACCTATCCCCCTCATAACAGTGTATCATCTACATATCCCCTCATAACAGTGTCATCCACAGATCCCCTCATAACAGTGTCATCCACATATCCCCCATAACAGTGCATCATTCACAGACCCCCATTAGTTCACAACCCAGCAAAAGCACATTATTTGAGTCAAAGTATTTTTTTTTCTTATTTTTATTCTCAAAAACCTAGGTCTGTCTTATCCTTAGATTCGTCTTATAAAGCGAAAAATACAGTAATTTGTTACGTCTTTGTGTCTGAAGAGAACTTAACAAATTTACTTAAATCTTTTTTTTAACATTACTTTACCAGCTTTTGGCCATTCTCTCTGATAGAACTTGGCAGCTAAAATACATTTCAGTGATTACTTCTCTCATTATATCATTCATACATTGTGAAAACAGTTACAGTTTATAACTACTTAGAGAAATAGTGTCAATTATTTGTGTTTATTGCCAAAGGACGGATATGAGACTTTTAAAAACAAATACTGTATTTACAGGAACAGATCTATCCATCCTCTTGGAGCGACATATAGTATCCCAAGATGATTTGCATGAGATTGTCAGCTTCGGCAAAAATGTTTATGCTGTATGTTTAAGGTAAGGGTGGACACATTGGCATATTGTGCAATTAACGTATGGGGTGGTGTATTAGCAATCTATATAAGTATCACATATACAGAGGCAGACGGAGAACTTAAAGTGGCCCTGGAAAAAATACTAAATGTGGCCCCATTTTGTAGTTGGGTTGAAATTGATGGAAGGCAGAGCCAGCAATACCATACTGTGGCACATTATACCACCCCAACAGAGCCAAATACCACAGTCTATCACAAAATACTGCTAGCAGCACAAAATACATCCCCAAAAACTTCAACTGACCGGCCGTAAGGAGGGCATATGAACTCTTGTTAGCGATTATCTGGCCGATCCTCGGCCAGTGTAAAGGGGCCTTAAGGTGTATACATCTCCACTGCACACTTATGTGCCATTATGTTATTGCCTCTATTCGCCTCCATAGATCTGACTTTCTAAACAACAGTCACAGGAAGAAGGGATAGACTTTATATAGGGTTTGCTCAGGTGCATAGCTAAAGGCTCATGGGCAAGAGTTCACCTCCCTTCCCTCAGTGCTTTGTGGCAAGAGACAGGGGAACACATAGCCTTTTTTCTGCCTGAGGCAAAAATTGAAAGGCACCCCATCCTAAATTCTTGACCTAACCCCTTCCCTCCAGCCAGAGGTATAACTTGATAATTCTGGGCCCCAGTGCACAGTATGGTATGACAGAGCCCTCCCAGCATGCACTTTCTATAACACCGGGGTCTTCTTATGTGGCACAAGGGTCTTTTGGCCCCCTCAGGCTCCTGAGCCTGGTAGTGACTTCTACCTCAGCACCCCCTATAGCTACGCCTCTGGTTTTGCTAGTAGTCTGTTCACACATTGCTCCAAGGCCGAAGCAGAGCTGTGCCCTTACAGGAAATTTTCAAGGCCGGGTTGAATGTCTACCCCTGCCAAACTTGTGGGAAGTGGGTATATCTTCAGCTGCAGGGACAGCCTCTTACAGGTGAAAAGGCCCTGCTAATGAGAATCATTAAAATTGATTTGCTCTTCTCTAATTGGATCTATTTAATAAAGCATAAGACTGTCTGAATGTCTACCCGCAGCATGTATCATGGCCTTATACAGTCACATAGTTCTGACAAAATGTGATAATACCATTGTGAAGAAGGGATTTATAGATAATTACATGTATTGCATATAACAGCAGTATCTGCTAACTGTACAGACAGGATTTCTATACCACAGAAATTATAATAACGCTCATAATAATAGAAATTATCTTGTGTATGATGTCTGTGTGCCAAACACTACAAAGGCTTAAAAAGAGGATTTTAACACTGTGATATTTTAATGAGCTTAAAGTGTTAGCACTGGGTTTTTTGCAAGACTTTGCCACATCATAAAAGATAAAACATTAAAACTACACTGGATAAAGAATGCAAATTAGAGATGAGGTTCACCAATATATGGTGATTATCAGAGCTAACAGGCTAGAAAGATGAGCATTACTAAAATAGTCTTGAACCAAGGCTAGGAAACAATCAGTTTAATCCCAAGTAAAATCACTGGTGACCATTATCTCTCTGTTATGATGACTATGCAAAAAAGGAACCCTTGCCAATTGAATATTGGAGGTATAGCTCAAAACTCTGATTTATAGGGCTTATACATAAAGGGGGTGCCCTACTAGAAAAAGGGCGGTAGTGCAGGGGACTGTAGTGCTAGAAAGAATGGCTGCCCTGCAGTTAAAACTCAGGTTGAATTAGACTTCAGTAGACAGAAATAGATACCAATTAGTGTGTAATGACAAGTTTTTTTGTTTAATTAATTTAAACTGATGTGCTGGCTCACATTAAAAATATCATTCACTATATGTACAGTTCACCCCATTCCCATTTTCCTATATATATACAGTATATATACGGATCACCAGATTCTCTGACTACTCTGTACATTGTGCTATGGTGGTTTGAGACACGCAAGCTGCTCTTAGATGGACTATTGCTGATGATGTTAACACAGTGTCCAAATTCTGTCTTCTTTTGCGGGTCTCTTGTACTGAAGATTAAGAAGGGAAGGGAGATGTCATACTACAAAAACACCAGGATTCATAGGGTAGCCTGAAAATTGCCATTTACTACAAAAAAGAAGATGGAATTGGAAATAGAATGAACCACAGCAGCAACACTAAATCAGAGGGACGCATTAGAGGGAGTCTGTCACCTCCAACATCAGTTTCCAAATAAAGGAGTTGTGCCATGAAAAACATTCTACATTGTTCAAACCGGCACCTGGATATTAATACTTTTGTAATTGTATGTAATTTAGCATAGCCATTAAGATATTCAATAAAATGAATCTGTATAGCACCACCTGCTGTTTGACTTTTCCTTCTTTCTTGTCCACCTCAATGAGGTGGTTGCACATGCTCAGTTTAAATCTTTGTCTTTGTTAGAAGTTACAGGGAGAGCTGCTGCAGAAACTATACAAACTCTCAGTTTCCAGCCTGAAATAAATCTAGCAGAGCAACTGGAAATTGGGAGATATTTGGATGTTAGATATAGAGCTGGTTCTCACATTGTTAGAAACACATTTTCATGTACTGTATGATGTTTGATTTTCATTTTCAACATCAATTATGGCATAACCCCTTTATAGCCCCAAAACATAACCATACCTTTCATGTAAAAATCAGATTCTCTAATGTTCAGAAATGCTTGTTTTTGTCTTTATGCAATGTGGACACTCTTCCTCTACTGCATAACTGTCAGCTCTGAAATCTTACATACTACCAATCAAACAAGAGGAGTGGCTACTGGGCATTGCTATGATGCACCAAATGGAGGTGCTCAACGTATTTCAAGATGGTAGTGGCATGAAATGAACAGCTTTTTTATTATGTTGCAAGACTTTGTTTCATGAAAAATTGATGTCATTAACCAAATTCGAGATTTGGTCAGCGTGGACTCATTGGCATCATATTGGGCTGCTCAAGTACTGATTCACATAATCCAGTTCACTTGCTTTTGGGGGGAAAAACTTAGTGTTTGGCTATGGTGCTAAGAGTTGTGCTCAAGACCTGGCCTCAGATTTCAATGTCGGGAATAATGTAGGACAATACCAGCAGGTTACACATTTAGATTTTGCCAAAAATTTTTGGGTCTTGTCCTCAACAGAAAACTTCCACTGCATGTAAATTTATGATTGGTGATCATTGGTAGTTAAGGGTTAATTGTAGCATCCTTGTTTAAATGTTATTCAGGCTTTTGATATACTGTAGGTATAGTGGCACTGAGGTTAATATTATTCAAACAGCAAAAAGTCATAACTATAAAATAAAAGCAATAAATTGGGGTCACAGAGTTGATTTATGTGTACCTGATGCCGTCCAGCAGTGGGATCCACATGCAGAGGCCAGATAATCCCTGGGGTGCTCCGGTACTTGCCAGCCCAGGCCTGTACAGTACTTGCTTTTTGGAACAAATAGCATGTATAGGTGGGGCCTGGAAAGCACTTATGTTGCCCAGCAATTTGCAATCATCCACATGTGCATGATGGACCGCATCATGTACAGATAGCCTTAGTGTTTAAAAAAATGCAATTCAAGACCGAATACTGAAATAGTTAAGCTTATTAAATCCTTTGGAAGCAGTTCTGTCTAGAAACATTACAGTATGATGTACTTTCAATTAGCAGAAAACATTTATCAAACCAGTCATGCATGTTAGCAACAAACTAAATGGAACAAAACTGTATAAATTAACCAGTGTTAATGAACTTGAAAATAACTTTGAATAGCATACATTACATAACTAATTGAGTAATGTCATAGCATTAGAATATATTTTCTTTGTATTCATTATAATTTGTTTATTATAGATTAAAAGTATAGAATTCATTAAATTCAAACAGATGTACAGTGTGTTAACTGTCAAATTCCTGCAAACAGGGGAATACTCCAAAGGTGAATCAAGAACTGCACTATTAACTGACAGTTAATCTGCTTATAGTGTGAGGCAAAGGATTTTTGGATATTTCAAATATATAATTTATATTTAAAGGGGTTGTCCAGCCATTAATATTGATGACTTATTGTCAGGATAGCATAGAATATTATTGGCTTGCACTTAATGTCCTGAATAGTGAGGTGCAAAGTGGAATGGATATGTTGCACAATCAATTGTAATGAAATACCACTTCACACTCGTAGGCATGATGCAGGTAAAAAAATCTTTATTTCAAGTCCTCCATGTAATATAGTGCAATAACAGAATATCATTAGCTCTTGAGTGAATTTAGTTCTAATGTTTTGGTCCTTGAATAGAGCTTGGTCACAGAGTCACTAAAAGAAAAAATAGAATAACATAAGGATACTGAATAATGTTATCTGGAGAGTCTAGAGAAAATAAATAGTAAATAGCTGGAACGCTGGTACAAAAGAGAAGTCAGGTGAAATGGAATGCATGCCCACATGTACAGAACCATAATGTAACTATACTGGATGTGACAGTGATGGTGGGTCCTCTCAGTGCCTTAAACATTGTGGACGTGTATGGTAATTATCAGTAAAGAGACATGAACAGGTCTATGACATAGACTAGTAAAGATGTGGAGTGTGGATGAAGGACTCAATGTGCACAGACCTCAATAACCTAAACACATAAAGTGGCATAGTAGAGAGCCATATGCAAGAGTTGGCAATATTGCAGAGTAGCATAAAGTAAACATCATATATTAAATTAAAGAAGAACTCCCGCAAAAAATTTTTATTCTCTGACCTGTTAGAAAGGTGCATGATGTAATCTGTAGTGAATGCAATCTTCTGATCAGAGACTGCATTTCTGAGTTATCCCCTCTCTTCTAATTGTACTGTAGCTGGGTCATGTAACCAACTCCCTGATCTGCAACTGACCCAGGACAGGAAGCCAGTCACTTCTCTATTCATTCCTATGAGACTGAAAGTGAGGCTCCCATAGGAATACATAGAGAATTAGACTTCCTGTCCACACATAGGTTGCTGTGTTATCTGGTGAGTCTGATTCCTGGTCACATGACACAGTTGAGTAGCATCAGAGAGGTATAACTTACAAAGACATCCATTGGTACGAAAATGAAGATTACATCATGTACATTTCTAGCAGGACATGGAATAAAATTCTTCTTTAAGAGTCATCTATAAGTATTGAGCGAATCAAAGTTCACAAAGTGGACCTTGATCTGAATTTCAGGAAAATTACATTCGGCGCGAAGCCGCAAATCAATTTTCCCTAAAATAGTGGTAAAAAAAAATCATACTCACTTCATCCGTTTCGCGTGAAGAGTCCACCTGGCCATCTTGATTAAAGATCCCATCTGAAATCTCAACCTGTCCAGCGTGATGAGATTATCACACACCGAGCAAGATTTCGCTCTGGATCTTTAATCACTGCAGGATCGGCGAAATCGCTGTTCCCATTACTACACCCACTACTCACAAAGAAATGTGCGTAGTGACAGAGTAATTAATCACAAAGTGAATTTCTTATATTCTAGGTTCTTCAAAGTAGCCACCTTTTGCTTTGAATACTGCTTTGTATCTGACTTGTACTTGTGGCTGATCATCCAGCCGCGGACGGGATGTGTGGTTTCTACATAGAGGAGACTGGAAGGGCACTTGATGAGATAAACCGCAAATCATGAATCACAGGTGAAAAAACTTTTACAAGGAAGGATTTACCAGTATGAGGATGCGTAATCAGGTTGCCTTCAATAATGTTGGAGCAGCAGCTGCACAGGAGTCAGGGGCGTATGCCCTGATCTTGTTTTCTTTAAAGAGTCTGTTTCGGTTGATGTTTTATGAAGCCTATGCCAGGTTTTACCAATTTGTCTTTCAGATTAGGTGGTCATTTGAGGCACATTAGGGCTGGGAATTGGAAGGAGTGAATGGAGGGTTACATTTCCTTCAGTATTGACCAATTTTTTTTAAATAATTTGTTGTACCTTTGGCATCAAGGGTAGTAGGTATGGACAAATGGAATTTGGTCAAGGGTACCTTAATTCTGGTTGGTTCTGGTTAGGGATGGGCTTTAGGATAATTCTTTTGTTAAGTGTTCATCAGAGTAGGCTCTTTCTTTGAATTTAGAGGCCATGGTGTGGAGTTATGTCTGGCCGGTATTGGGATCTGATACAATGTGAGTCACTCAGTGCAAGGGTGACAGCTAGATTAGATTAAAAGAGCATCGTGATCAGTTTGTTTGGTATATAGGCCTGTACTGATGTTATCTGTGTCATCTTAAGGACTCTGGTGTCCAGAAAACTGATGGAATGTGTATCAGAGTTGAGGGTAAATTGTAGTTCCTGTCTGATGTTGTTGAGGAGGTTGGTGAATTGGATAAGTGAGTCATAGTAACCATTCCACACACAGAATAGGCCATCGATTAATCTGAGTCTGAGTTGAAAAAAGCTTATTGTGTATATGTGTGATTCTTCAAGGTGTGCAATATAACCATTGATGTGGAGGGATACTACATTCGGTGCTACATGTCTGTAGAAAGAAGGTGTCTGCATAGAGGAAGAAATGGAGGACAATGTTGAGTAGTTCAAGGACTAGCTGGATAGTGTTCTGGTTATGTTCAGAAGACTTCTGGTGGAGATGAGGCCTTTATTCTGCTCAATGATGGTATACAAACTGTTGACATCTAGTTTAACAAGAATGCTGTCTGTTGGAATTTGTGACAGGGCTCTAAGTTTTTCAAGGAAGGGATTGGTATCTAGAATGAATGATTTGGCTTTTTTGATTAGTGGTGTGAGAATTTTTTCTAGGAAAATAGAGACGGGTGCTAGTATGCAATCTGTGGATGCAACAATGGGATGTCCAGGTGGTTTGTGGAGAAATTTGTGTATTTTGGTCAATATGTATATAACAAGAGTTATTGGGTGATGATTAATGAGAAAATCTGAAGATTTTGTTATTGATAGTGTCCTGTATTAGATGTTTATAAAGGATGGTTTGAATTTTTTGACGAATGGTGGGCGTGGGATCTTTATTTAATTTTACATAGGTGTTGATGTCAGCTAATTGATGTTCGAGTTCATCCTTGTAATCCCTATTGTCTATGACAACTATTGCTCTCCATTTGTCTGATATCCTAGTTAGTTTGAAGATTCTGCAGAGGCTGTTTTTCTTCCAGCGTAAAGTTATTATGTATGAGGTAGTAGCCACGTTGGTAATCTTGGAGAAGTATATTAACACCTATGTCATGCATGTGGATGTGGCCTGGCTGCCGCAAAGGAGAATTGGAGAAACAGGACAGCTTTATTTGGATTGGTGATGGCCAGTTCCATTTCCCCACTGGCTTTGTTGATGCCAACATGTGCTGCAATAGAACCATGGTGCCTACGTTTGTCTTTGAAAGCCCACAGCTTATATAATCCTTCAGATCTTACACATGGCAATTCTCTTGTCTTTCATCACTGTGGACAAAAACTTCCAGACAGGAAATACTCATACAGAGCTAGCGGCAGTTAAGAACCCCAATCTACTGATGTAGCAAAGTTAACAGTCACACTTGATGAGTTATCACATTTAGTTAATGGGTTATGACTGTGACTCTCAACCCTGCTACATATGTGTCTCCCAGATCCTGTTCAACACACAATCATCATAGTCCTTATCCTCTCCACCACTTTTATCAGACTGTGATATGTCATTGTGGGATCCCCCCCTCGCAATTATTCGCTCTGTATTTTCCCCAAGTGCCACTGTCACTAGGGCTATCACTGCCTCTACTGCCAGCACCACCAAAGCTAAAAGTGCCATTATTACTACCATTACCACCAACACAGCTATGCATGGAGCTCTCATCTTCCCCGAACCTCCTCCTCATGGTACTCCAAACACTGACTGTTCTCATACAACTTATTAACAGGAAGACTCTCTTCAGTTTCTTCTATAGTGTGTAGGTTTTATCGCCACTTCTTAGGAAAAGAGAAGGCTCCCCACTAAAAGGGGGCAATTAATTCATAGATAATGCAAATGAAAGCAAGGAGGAGGAGTAGAAGGAATGCTGTGACCTTCGGCTCCAGATCACGGTGTCAGAGTGACATTGACATCATCCTGCTGTGACTGAGAGAGATGATGAGAGGAGCACATCACACTTCAGATCTCACTTGTGCTGCAATTCCAGGTAATAGGTTCAGTTGTGGTACTAACAGGCTTTCTTTAGCTGGTATCAGAGTCCTTTTTTTGTGCTCACTGGCAACTGGTCCACTAACAGTCAGGTACATGATATAATTCTTACGGGTTTTCTTCAGCCTACAGGGTGGTTCTCCCTAGCAACAGGCATCCGTCTTCTGCTCTATTCTTTGTACTGGTTGCCATCAAAATGGATCCTCGCGATCCATAAAGGAAAGTGGTGATACACAACTTTGCACTTACTTGTCAGACTATGTCCAGGTGCTTTGAGGTTTCTCCTGGTCACTGGGTGCTGTGGAGTCCATAAGCTAAACACTGTTGCTATCTCCACTAGACTTGTTCTATATCCACAATTTACTCTGGTCTGTGCTAGACAGCTTTTGCTATCTTCTCCTCCACACTCCCTCATCCTGGTCAGAGCCAAGGGGGCTAAAGTTGCAGCTACATGTGAACATGTCTGACTCTCCTCATCACACATCACTAACTCTCCTCACTTCTGTTCTCCTTCTCACTAACTTCCTGTGTCTGGCCTGTCCCTTATATATATGATGTCATAGCATTGCCTAGTGGTGACTAAGGTGTAATGTAGATTACCAGCTTGCTATCAGGGATTTGCAGCTACACACACATAAAGCATTACATGACATGCTTAAAGATACAGGGCCCCACTACTGTCATGGAGTGGGACACCACATATATGTTATTTATGCTGGAGGTGCCTGCAATAAGCCTATGAACTGTATGTACAATTTTTTAACAAAAAAAGGGTTTGTTGAAGGATTTTGTAATGCAGGACTTTTCAGCAAGCTGTATAAAGCAACACACAACTCTGAGTGACCAGTCCCTCACTCTCTAATGCTTTCCCTGACAAAACCCTAAATCTAATTAATTATATCACCATAATGTCCTAAGCTCCCTCTATACTCTCCCTATCACACCTGTATTGCTAGCTTTTGTGTGTAATTGCTATTTGACAGACAAATGTTTGTGAAATTTCTAATGAATCTGATTATTTTGTAATCCATTTGCACATCTCTAAGAGATTCATATTATTTCTCTGATTTTAGAATGAATGAAATGAGTCACTTCACCTCCTTTTCTATGAGATCGCTAGACCAGCACTGAGGGTAGGGGAAGGAAGCAGGGAAGCTACTGAACATGTTGGTCCACTACTGAGTTTAGGAGAAGGTGAACCAGAAGGATAAACAGTAGGGGGGGCACTATGAGAGTGAAAATGTAATGTGCATAAAATATTTTTATTGCATGTATATTGCAATAATATTGCATTTAAACATTCTATTAATTGAATAATAATATTTTTCATGGGGTAATCCCTTAAGCAAAATAGCAATTTCGTATTTCAATTGTCCACCATCTTTTTTTTCTGTTGGAGGATATGGTGTTATAGCAACCTTATTTTTGCAATCCTTGTTACTATTTGAATGATTTCATTGTTCCTGGATGCATTTTCCAACACGTTATCTTGGAACCAATTCCCACATCTCTGCAGGAAATATGTGATACTCAATCCTACAGCAGTGGTGTCTTTTTGTTCTGCATAGCATTTTTCAATGTTCTCTCATTTCCTGTGACTGTAAATTGTTCACAGGATCTACAGATTTTATGCATCGATTTTTCAGTTCATATGTGAGATTTACCTCATACAGTCTTTGTAAAGAAAGTAAATTACTTTTCATTTCTATTGTGTTAAGATATAATAATTGTTTTAGGACTATTATTGTTTTTTTTTACTTTACATTTTTTTTTTACTTTACATTTTAACCCTTTCGCGCCCGGAGCTTTTTTCGGTTCTGCATTTTCGTTTTGCGCTCCCTGCCTTCAAACAGCCATAACTCTTTTATTTTTCTGTTCACATAGCTGTATGAGGGCTTGTTTTTTGTGGGACAAGTTGTGCTTTCCAACGCCACCATTTAATATTGCATACGGTGTAGTGGGAAGCGGGAAAAAAATTCCAAACCGGGTGGAATTGCAAAGAAAACGCTATTCCGCTACAGTTCTACGGGTTTCTTATTTACAGCGTTCGATGTGCATTAAAACTGATCTGTTACTTTCATTCTACTGGTCAGTACGAAACCGGCAATACCTAATATGTATAGTTTTTCCTGCGTTTTCATAGTAATAAAATAATTAGTAAAATAATTTTTTTTTTTCCTTGTCAAATCTTGACCCCTATAACTTTTTGGTATTTATGTGTACAGAGCTGTATGGGGGCTCATTTTTTGCGGGACGATCTGAAGTTTTTATTGATACCATTCTGGGGTGTGTATGACTTTTTGATCACTTTTTATTTAATTTTTTTTAGAAAAAAAAAGCGACAAAAAACGGCAAATCGCCATTTGGACGCTTTTTTCCGCCACACAATTCGCCGTATTGGAATTTTTTTTTTATATTTTAAAAGTACGGGCGTTTTCGGTCATGGTGATACCCATGATGTCTATATTTATTGTTATTTAGGTATTTATTTTTTACTTATACGGAAAGGGGGGTGATTTGAACTTTTACATCTTTTTTATTTTTTATATATTTTTTAACATTTTTTTAAAATTTTTTTTTACTATTAGAAAGCTCAAATATGGGCTTATATATTGTGGCTTTTTTTTTTTCTTTATGAGCAATTATGGATTTTATAGACTCAGAAATCCATGGATTGCTCATTTCTTATCCTGGCCTGCCATCTAGTGGCCAGAATACTACACCCGATTGGCCACACGGGGTGTCTGTACACCACCCGGAAGCGAATGCTTCCGGGTTGAAACGCAACTAGATGCCGTGATCACGTGTGATCACGGCATCTAATCAACCAGGAAGACGCCGCCGATGGCGGTAAGTAGCGGCAAGTCTCTGCTGTTAGAAACAGCAGAGACTTGCCGGCCATGACGCCCGCCGCACCCGCGAGCGGGCGCCATGTGCCCGCATCGCCCCAGCGCCGTACATGTACGGCGCTGGGCTCGAAGGGGTTAAAGAAATTGCTATTATCACATCTTGGATGTGTTTTATTACATTTGCTAGTAGCATAACACATGTCTATGCTTGGTACACTTAGTCATTCAGAAATTGAATCACATTCTAAAAATTACATGTAATAGCTACCTGTTTTTAACTACCTTATGTATCCCTTTTGGCAATATAATAAAAATCTGCCATAAATATGTGATAAGGCTTCTTTCACATATGCGGTAACTCTCTGGCAGGCTGTTCTGGCAAAGAACAGTCTGCTGGAGTTCTCTGGATCCAGCATAAGCCGATGTTTTCCCAATGCATTGACTACAATGGAATCCAGCGGTAATCCAGCTGCTAATTGGCAAATATGCAGGGATTCGGCTGGACAAAAACCATTGCATGCACCCAATGCCCGTAACAATGCTATGAACACACTGGTAAAATTGCAGCCTTTTTGGTAATTAAAAGAGGTATAACTATATGTCCCAACTAGTTTGTAGTATGTACTTACTACACCTTCAGGTGTGAATGCTCTCCTAGTTTATCTTGAGTAGCATTCCTGTGCACTTTTGCCCTCCCTATCAAACAGAGCGCCTTGATTAGGTGGTACATATAGGTGTGTGTGCTCCTCCTCTCATTGGTTGCTGGATGCACGTAGAGGTGACAAGGAGCAGCACACCATATGTGCAGAGTCTGCGCTCCTGGACATAGATGCCCAACGGCATAGGTAGGTTTAGCGTAGGACCTGCCTGACCTGAGACCACCTTGGCGCTGGGTAGGTGGGCACAGATGTGTTTTGATCAAAATACATTGGCTAAGAGTCTCAGATTTTATCATATCAGAACAAGGGCTTAGTTTATATTGTTTGCATCTATTTTGTTAGTGCATTAAATATTTTTTTGTGATTTATTTTTATAACTATATGTCCCCTTGTATGAACATACTGTTATTAATGTACTAAAATGTACTGAATCGTTTAATTAGAAACAGTAAAAAAAAAAGGAGAAATTGTGCAGCATTTGCAGAAGAATGTATGCTGCTGGTGCTGAATGTGCTGACAATAAGCCCATAAAACACTTATGAACTGAGGTTTTTATTGTTTTTATTGTTTAAGTCTGGATGTTTATGTACAGAAAAAATTAAGCGAAGTGACAGCGCGTGCGCAGAAGAGAAGACAGCGCTTGCAGTGTAGACGCTGCAAGCGCTACTGCGCATGCGCCGGGAAAATTTTAGGGCGCATGCGCGAGAGTTCAGCGCTAGACTTACCAGTCTAGCGCTGTCTATCAAATACAGGAGGGGGCGTGATTAGAGACAGGGGACGTGCCTCGGGCCCGGGGGAGCGGTGATCCAGAGGAAAGAGGCCGCCCCCCGGTGCTCCGAAGGCTCATTTGCATATGTTTTAAAGTTTAGATTTCTACGCGACCGCTGCGCAGAACTCTGCATGAAAGGTATGATTTTAAAATTTAAATACATAGGTTACAACCTAGTGACAGAGCCTCTTTAATAAAAAATGCATATAATTTGAATAATTAGAGGAACATTGAGGAACAAATTGAAAAAATGTATTTTGACTAGGTTAAAGCTAGAGATGAGCGAGTACTAAAATGCTCGTGCGCTCGGTACTCGAGTCGAACATTTCAGGAAGTTCGGGTATTCGTTCCGAATAACGAACCCTATTGAAGTCAATGGGAGATCTGAGCATTTTTGCAGGGGACCAAAGTTCTTCACAGGCAAGGTTGCCTAAACACCTGAAAACCTCAGAAAGTGATGGAAACACCACGGAAATGGATAGGAAACACCA
The DNA here is from genome assembly GCA_900303285.1 of Rhinella marina. Lineage (NCBI taxonomy): Eukaryota > Metazoa > Chordata > Amphibia > Anura > Bufonidae > Rhinella > Rhinella marina. The sequence goes on from ONZH01014373.1 coordinate 30,427, forward strand.
GGGGCAGCATGCATGGAGCAGGCAGAGACAGTGCAAGGAGCGACAGGACCTTCAGTGATGGCATGGTCACATGTGCAGGGGGAGGCACTGGGCAGGGACTGTGAAATACATATCATTCGTCCCCCTAATCCCCACTGCTGCAGGACTGACCCTGACACCAAGTGGCACACACACATACACACACCATTATCAAACCAGGGCAATGATCTGTCATTTAAGACTCTGGGAAATCTTGGGTTTCACCATTTTAAATCTGGCTGTATATTTGCCATTCAGATACTTGTGAAAGCAGAGTGACAACTTCATTTACAAGAATGACAAGATATGTATAACCCAGCTTTCCCAGATTCAGAATGACAAATATCTATTCATTCCAGGAAGAAGTAACTTTCCCAGGGATGTGAATTCAAGACAGTGAAACCATTACCACTTGCAAGCATAGAGAAGCTTTCACCCAACTTTCTGAGATTTCTGAATGACAAGTTGTTGATCAGGACTCTAAGAAAGCTGGGTTATGACGATCTAATAGAAGGTAATAGTCATGTGTGTCAGGATTTATCACTTATGTTTAGATCAAGTGTTTTGCTGATAAGAGCAAGACTTCAGGTTTGGATACTCTTTAAAGAGAGACTGTTAACTGAACTACAACGACACTTCAAAGGAAGGTTTATAATATGATGTTATTAAATATAATAAGTAGTGTATACACATAGTGATATAATGTCCTTCTTTTGCACTTATCTATACACAAAGGATAAAGAACATAATACACAATTATATCAACACTTCATCTGGAGTCCTGACTACTTCCAGAATGAAGGTACATACATCTCCGATTGAGTTATCATCATCTGACAGCAACATCAGCTGGGAAGCTCTTTCAGCGAAAGCAGTCAGAGTCTCGATCGGGAAAAAAACGGTTCCTACATGAGGCGTCCCCCCGTAGGATGAGCTTCTGACTTATTTCCTGAAGGGTTACAGCTATATACCAATTAAACAAAGATTCCCTAGTGGAACGTAGCCAGCACATGCGCTGTATAATTATCACTGTGTACGTGTTGTTCATCTGTTCTCACCCCAGACCTTGGAGCGGCCAGTTCCCAGGTCAGCAGCAATTCAGAATCTCAAAACAACCTTGAGAAAATATGTAGACAAAACCTTACTCCGTGCACCTGCATTCACAGGTCTTAAATCAACACTTTAACTGAACAGATACAAAATGGAATTCAAATGATCAGAAACTTCATGTTCACACTTTAATCCACCCTTGATCATTTGAAATCATTTAGGGCAAGGACCTCCAAGGTAGTGTTTTCCGAAATACTGCCTGTACCACGAGCCACACAAGAAAGGCAGCGGGAGATTAGGGAGATAAACAAGTGGCTCAAGAACTGGTGTAGGCAGGAGGGATTTGGGTTCTTGGAGAACTGGGCCGACTTCTCTGTCGGCTACAGGCTCTACCGTAGGGATGGGCTGCACCTCAATGGGGAAGGGGCAACTGTTTGGGGGAGAAGATGGCTAGAAGGCTGGAGGAGTGTTTAAACTAGGGACTGGGGGGGAGGGTAACTACATTATAGGAGGGGAAGATAGTGCAGATAGAGACTTGGGGCAAAGTAATAGAACTGGGGGAGTAATGGAAGGAGGAACTAGAACAGATCAGAAGGAAAGGTGTAGGGTAAGAAATATACATCAACCTCTTAATTGTATGTACACTAATGCCAGAAGCCTAGCTAATAAAACTGGTGAACTGGAATTAGTGATGTGTGAGGAGAACTATGACATAGTGGGAGTAACTGAGACATGTCTGGATTATAGCTATGACTGGGCAGTCAACGTACAGGATTACAATCTTTTTAGAAAGGATCGTCAAAACCGGAGAGGGGGAGGGGTCTGCCTTTATGTAAAGTCGTGCCTAAAGCCCACACTCCGGGAAGATATAAGTGAGGGACATAAAGATGTGGAGTCACTGTGGGTAGAAATAAATGGAGCCAAAAACAATAATAAAATACTAATAGGGGTTTATTATAAACCACCCAATATATCAGAGACCACAGAAAATCTACTTCTAAACGAAATAGACGAGGCGGCAAATCATAATGAGGTCATTATTATGGGGGACTTCAACTATCCAGATATAGACTGGGAAACTGAAACCTGTACATCTCATAAAGGAAACAGGTTCTTGGCAATAACCAAAGACAATTACCTTTCCCAACTGGTTCAGGACCCCACTAGAGGGACGGCCATACTGGACTTAGTATTAACCAATAGACCTGACAGAACAACAGATGTGCAGGTTGGGGGACACCTGGGAAACAGTGACCATAACATAATAACCTTCCAATTGTCATTCAAAAGAGTGTTTCTTCAGGGAGGAACAAAAATAGCAAACTTCAAAAAAGCTAAATTTAGCCAACTAAGAGCGGCCATAGGCCTAACTAACTGGGACAAAGTCCTCAAAAATAAAAACACAGCCACAAAATGGGATATTTTTAAAAGCATCCTAATATCTAATTGTGAGAGGTACATACTATATAGGAATAAGATGATAAGAAACAAGAAAAAAACAATGTGGATAAATAGAAATGTAAAGAAAGCAATAAATGACAAAAAGAAAGCATTTAAATCACTAAAACAGGAGGAGAAGGAGGAAGCATTGAAAAACTATAAGGAAAAAAATAGAATATGTAAAAGACAAATAAAAGCAGCCAAACTAGAGACCGAGAGATTAATCGCCAAAGAGAGTAAAACTAACCCTAAAATGTTCTTCAATTATATAAATACTAAAAAGTATAAACCTGAAGGTGTCGGCCCCTTACAGAGTAATGAGTATATATACAGGTGTATATCAAGTGAACAATCAATACATAATTAACAAAAAAAGGGAAATCCATGATAATAATTTTTATATGATTATCCATATTTATCAGTGGTGTGATTACATGTGACCTGATTCAAATGTGTAAATAAAAAATATACAATTCATATCTTGCGTGACTTAAATATAATGACTTAAGGGTGTTTTCCGAGACTATATAAAGCCCCCCCCATAAACCGGGCCTGTGAATACTAGGAGGCTCATTCCCTGGCCGCGCCTGCGATTGGCTGCTCACACCCGACACCGGATGTTTTCATCCCTGCACAAGGAGAAGCAGCAGCAGGGTTGCCAACCAGAATTTTTCATTTTTCTGGACAATTTATCCCAAAATTACGGACAGCCAACACTTTTTACGGACAAATTGAAAACCCATAATGAATGATAAAGATGATAAGCAATACAGGGCTACAGTTCAATTACTAACAATAATTCATTACCAGCTCTTACTGTGAGCTGTAAAATGATGATAATTACCACCAAAATAATCTACTCAAGAACCACTAGCCTCAAAAAAATCACGGACACAGCTATTTTTTTTCACGGACACAGGAAAAAAGTCACTATTTTTACGGACTGTCCAGAATTTCTGGACGGTTGGCAACCCTGAGCAGCAGCGGCAGTGCCAGGACCAGAAGCAGTGCAGGGAGCGGGACAGGTAATATAATCACTGTGAGGAGCCTGCTATGGGGGCTTTATATAGTCTCGGAAAACCCTTTTAATTGCTGTCATTTGATAAAAAGAATATCAGCTGTGAAACTCATTTATGTGCAGTTAAAAAAAACTATCCATGTACGGGACTCACCTAACTCTGGGCACCATGTTAATTGGACCTAGCATCTCCCTGAAGGCTAAATATCTAAAGACTAAATACATACCAAAGATCATCTCTTTGCAAGTCCAAAACATTAAAAATTGGATGCTAATTAGGTCATACAAACCAGGCCCTTTGTTTATGCACCGAGATTTTTCTCCTTTGACAAAATTCCAATTTCATTTTATGTTAAACAAATGCAAAAATCAATTCGCCTCGTTATGAAAAAAATGTCATCACACTCTTCAGGATAGGAGCGGCAACTTTGGCATCTAACTTAGACTTACAAATAAAAAATATAAAATAGTTGGAAGATGGAGTTCTAATAGATACAAAATTTACGTCAGGCCGATTTATTAGTTTGATTCTCTTTTCAGATTCGTTGAAGAATGTTTGGATAATCGAAATAAATTGACTAAGATGAGAATATCCCTTTAACCTTCCTTATTTATAGTTGCTTCTCCCACAATCCTGTGCGGTTTATATCTTCAGTTGTGTCTGTGGTCTGCAAGTGTTTGGTTCTCGGCTGAGATCCCGTTGCTGCCATTGCTACTGGAAAGTTAAGTGTTTCCTTTCCTTTTTGCATTTAGTTTTGGTTTGTCTGTGTGTTGTTTTCCCCTGCTCTTTCCCCTGCTCTTTGTTGTAGGCCTGAGGGATACTCCTGTCAGTCCTTCATTCCTGGAGGAACAGGTAGTCTCAATCCTGTCACTATCGCCAGGGTTCTTATAGGGTGTGATAGGACTCTAAGTACTCCTGCGCAGGGCCGGATTAAATGGAGGGCATCCGGGCGAGAGCCCCGAGGCCCCCACCACCGGCTGCAAAGCAGCTCTCAATGCACTCCATATTTTTAAAAAGTGGGCCGCTGTGGCTACTGAACGCAATTGTATCTGCATCCACTGGATGCAGATACAATTGTGCCTGCAGCAGCCAGCGCCGGCAGAACAAGGGAACCTCTGGTTCCCTGCTCTGCTATTCCCGATGGCGGCGCACTGATGTGACGACGTTCCTCAGGAGCAGACCCGCCAGAAGAGGCCCGGGTCTGCATCGTGGGACCGCGCCTGGACAGGGTAAGTATAAACTGCCCTCTCCCTACATGCAGCACTAACCCTAATACTGGCCCCTGCCTCCCTATTACAGACCCTCAATACCCTGCCTTACCCTAACCCTAATACTAGCCCCTGACCCCCAATACTGGCCCTGCTTTACACTAACCCTAATACTGGCCCTTAACCCTCAATACTGGCCCTGCCTTACCCTAATACTGGCTACTGACCCCCAATACTGGCCCTGCTTACCCCTAACCCTGCTCTCTGACCCTCAATACTGGCCCTGCCTTACACTAACCCTAAATACCGGCCCCTGACCCCAATACTGGCCCTGCCTTACACTAATACTGGCTACTGACCCCCAATACTGGCCGTGCCTTACCCTACTACTGGGCTACTGACTGACCCCCAATACTGGCCCTGCCTTGACCTAACCCTAATACAGGCCCCTGACTCCTACCCTGGTACTGACCTCTAACCTTGAACCCCTAACCCTGATACTGGCCCTGACCCCTAGTATTGACTTCTAACCCTGGTCCCCCTAACCCTAATACTGACCTCTAATACTGTCCCTAACCCTAATATTAACCGCTAACCCTAATATACTGTACTGACCCATAATACTTTCTCTAACTCTAATAGTACGCCACACTGACCCCTAACCCTACTACTGACCACTAACCCTAAAGCTACATTCACATGACCATATTTGTTTTTGTGTCCACAATTGCGGATCCCCAAAACACGGATACTGGCGTGTGCGTTCCACATTTTGTGGAACACACATGCCAGCCCTATAATAGAAATACCTGTTCTCAAGGCAAGGATCAAGGATAGGACATACTCTATCTTTTTGCAGGGCCATGGACTACGGATTTGCGGGCCCATTGAAGTGAATGGAAATATGATCATGTGAATGTACCCTAGTGCTGTCTCTGACCCCAATACTGGCCCCTAACTGATACCGACCCTAATACTGGCCCTAAGGGTGCATTCAGACGACCATATTTCTGGGTCTGCATCCGTTCCACAATTTTGCGAAGGGTGTGGACCCATTCTTTCAGCGGGCCGCAAAAGATGCGGACACCACACCATGTACTGCCCGCATACGTAGTCCCGTTCCGTGGCCCCACGACAAATATAGAGCATGTGTCCTATTCTTGTCCCCAAAAATAGGCCCTTCTATATAGGGCTGGCACTGTGCGTTCTGCAAAATGTGTTTTGCAGATCCACAATTTTGGGGACTGCAAAACACTTTCGGTCATCTGAATGTAGCTTTATGCTAATACTGGCCCCAAACCCCAATACTGGCCCCTAACACAAATGGGCACATATAAGAGGCGCAATACATAAAGTGGAACACATCTGGCACTTTTTATAAGGGGCACCAAGCATGTGGCACTATAAAAAGAGTGACAGGGCATATGGCACTATACAAGAGG